>JBCJKH010056408.1:17162-27812 GCA_039877255.1 Loriculus beryllinus
TTGTGTTCTGGTGCTTTTGAGCAGGAATCTTAAATTATCATAGGGTGTTGCTTTTATGATTTCCATGAAAATGTATATAAACTTGATTATCAAGAGAAAGTTTCTGGAAAAAAAAAAGGTCCAGATCTACAGTGGGAATATCCTTACCCAAATCTACAGTGGGAATATCTTTTTTTAGTACCTGCTATCTCCCCAAATGCTACACTTTTCAGACATCATTAAGTTTTTCTGAGATCACTGATGTCTAATAAATACTGTTTCTCACAGAATAAACGCCCTTGTCCATGCCAAAAGTGCAAACTCACAGGAGAAGGGTTGACTTTGGCTGAAATACTAACTTCTGTAAGCAAGAAAATTACTATCTCTTTTACTCTCAGTAATGTTCTTTCCGCTGTCCTTTTTAAAATAAAATTACAGCTATTTCAGATGAGATGGAGAAGAAAGATTTGTATTTTTATACAATAAAAAGACAAATTGTACAACAGGCGTAAGACTGGTAAAAGCTGGCAGGAAAGGTCTGAGATAAGCTGCAGACTGACATTTACACCTTGGAAAAGTAGTCTCAGAAGGATAGAACTAGTTTCAGTATGAACTGGAGAATGACCAGAGAAGGGAAGTAGCTGACTGTTACAAAAAATCTCATCCTCTGTAGTGTGGCAAGGTGTTAGAATGACCATTGAAACATTTCCTACTTTTTTCACTTACCACATATAGCAGGTGTGTCTCTTTTTGAAGCAAAAGTTGAAAGTTTTATTTCCCAATATCCAGGAATATTCAGACAACATTTAAACTTCTGAAACTTCTGAACTAAATGCAAAACACAAATGAATCAAAATATGACAAACTATCATGCAAGCTTTCCCTTGAAAGAGGTAAGAGATGAATGTCATGTGAGACACATTGCACTATGAGGTTTCACTAAACAATTTTTTTTCATTGAGGCATCTAAAATCAGGTATTTAGGCATGACAACAGTGAAACTGATGTAGGACAGCAGTACATTTTTCACTCAAAGAGGAAACATTTCTGTCCCTAAACAGTGTGGCCGTTGTGGCGTATCAAAATAATAACTATCATGTAAGGGGAACAGTCCCTTTCCTCTCTACTTTTCTCTTATGCTGCTTTGTTTTCCCTGAAGAAATGTTCATTTCGTCTTCACTGACATTTTAAAGTCAGGAGGTGACTTTTAATTTTCTATCCAGCCTGAGAGTTTCTTCAGTGCCCTCAAGAGTGCTCTTGACTTCTTTATCAAACAGTAGATGCCTGGGTCCCAGCTAGAGGTCATTGCCATAATGGAGTTACTAAAAAAATAAACATTAGTACATTTATAATATCTTTTTCTCTCACAAACTACTGATGAGTTGAAAATAACACTAGCAATCTATTTGATTGTAAAGCAGATGGGCAAAAGGGTTCAGATTTCTAGTCTGACTTTTGTTCCTTCTGTTCTTCCTATCATATTAAGAGAGAAATATGTATTAGCTTTCCTCTTTAAGAAGCTCACGTTTTTTACAGTCAGTGGATAGGAAACACTGATTTGTTTGCACTATTTTCTTTACAATGATAGTTTTAAGTTTTTGAAATTTAGATCTTTAAATAAAGAAATGGTTTTTGCTTTATTTAAGAGATTCAATTAATTACTGTTAGGATGTCTAAGTTTTAGATATCCTATTTACATTTCCATCATATATTCTAAGATATTAAACAAGTCCTGGACAATATAATTAAAAAAGCTTTCAGAAGACCTTCAGAAGACCTTCGCAACATTAATGATTGCCATTCTTCTTTAGGATTGGTTAATTGGTGTTCTAATTTGATTCAGTCAGAAACCCTAGAGCAAAATTTGTTATTTCATGGAAATCAAGGTGCTTCTAGCGTTGCTTCTAGACTAATGACTTTTGAAAGACACTGCCAGCCCTTAGAGATGCACAGAATAATTTAGATTGGAAGGGATCTCTGAAAGTCATTTTGACCAAACTCCATCTCAGTGCAGGGCCAACTTTGAGCAGGTGGATTGGGGCCTTGTCCATTTGAGTTTTGAATATCTCCAGATATTTCACATCTTCTCTGGGAAACCTGTTCCAGGGTTTGTGAATCTCATTAGGAACAATTTTTTTTCTTTATTTTTTAATCAGGATCTACTCAGAATTTCATTTGTTACATATATATTCTGGAGAATCACAGAATGATTTGGACTGGAAGGGACCATAAAGATCACTTAGTTCCAACCCCCCTGCCATGGGCAGGACACCTTTCAGGTTGCTCAAAGTCTCATTCAACCTGGCCTTGAAATACTGCCAGGGATGGAGTATCCACAACTTTTCTCAACAACCTGTTCCAGTGTCTCACCATCGTCACAGTGAATAATTTCTACCTAATGTTTAATCTAATTCTACCCTCTTTCAGCTTAAAGCTATTCACCTTCTCCTGACACTAAATTGCTTTGTAAAAAGTCCATCTCCTGTTTTTTTTCTAGGCCTTCTTTTGATACTTATGTCTATTGCTTCTTTTCCTGTCACTATGCACCTGCAAGAAACCTCTGTACTTCCTTCTTGCATAGTTAGAGACAGCAATGAGATTATTATCCATGATATCAAATTTACTAATAACTTTCCAGTGTAGATATCACAGCTACACTTTCAAGATGATGTCTGCACTTTTACGTCGCCTTTATTGAAAGTAATGTGTTCCTAACTAGCAAAGGATTCAGTCTTTGTGCTTTGATAGGAAACAGCAGTTGTTCTCTTAACCTGATAACTTTTAACTACAATTTAGAATTCATGCAGTCTTTCCTGTGTCTTCTGTTACTATGTGTTTAGCTTTTAGGATATGAACTAACTGTAAACAGCCCTCAGCAGCTCCTAAAAATCTTAAAATACATATGCTCTTCATGACTATTGATAAAATGCAAAGTCACATATAATTTTAAGGGCCTGCCTTGTTAAAATCTACTGTGTTGGCATAATGCACATTTTTCCATATGGTGAGGCAGGACTCTTCCAATCATTATATGCTCTCATTCAAATCCTGCTTGCTGCAGGAAATTAGCACTGTTCACACTTGTTTAGGCTTAATAAAAATCATTTTTGCTAAAGCACAGGGATAAGGTCACCATCTGCCTCATGAAAATGCCAATTTCAAATGAGCAGCAGTCAAAGGAGAGTGTCTTTCCTTTTAAAACACTTTCAGAAGGAACTTAATAGGAGAAACCTTAATTGATTCTGACACTTACCAGACCACAACATAATGTTAAGGTATCAGATTTTCAGATTTGCAGATGTGTACTTTTCTCTTATAGTGTTATGAGTGTTTCATGGGGTACTTCTCTATTTTCAGCTTTGTTCACATTTGGGAATATCTGGCTATATATAGTATGCATTTTCAGACATTTCCCTAAGCATGAAGGCAATAGATCACATTCAGATCAAATTCATGTCTAAGTTCAGTGATTCATCGCTCATACCAGATTTGATTTTATCAGTTATTTTAAACTATGATTGCACAAGTATGTACTGAAATATTTTGACAAAAAGGTCTTTTACAAATTTGGAGTCTCTATCAAAACCTTTTAATTATAGCAAAAATAAACTGTATCTATATATCTACACCATGACATTTTTCTCTCGGAATAGATTACAACGAAGCCTACAACTTTCATGAGTTACAAAGAATATTTACACTTATTTATTCAGAGTGCATGTACTAACTGAACAAAACACATAATTAATGTAATTAATGACTATTGAATGAATCACTGAATATGGCCTTTTTGTGACCAAAGTATTTGTACTTTAATAAAGGAGACTGAAAAATGCAAGTGCGTCTCTGAGGAGTTGAAGAGCTCTCTCACATCTGCTTTTCAAAATTATACTCAAAGTTCTGTAGTCTTTCAGAGCAAGAAAATAAAATTTACAATTTATTACATTTTTAAACCTCCTTAGTTTACAAACTCTCTGGTCATGATAAGGTTGTTTGAATTGAATATACCACATAACTATATTTAAGCACTTGTTCTGCAATAATTTGTTATATATTGATTTTTTTTAAAATATCATCTTCTCATGCTTTGGAAAATCAAGTAATCCAAGAATTAAAAATTAAAAAAAACACCCAAAATAGTAATTGACTTTTTTTTTTTAGTTTCTCAAAGCCCAAAAATCACAAACTTGAGGACAGTCAGGCTGATGATTTGCAGCTTGGAGATAACAGAAAGAATGTCATTATAATAGTGACAGAAATATATTATGGACAGATGAAAGTTGTGACAGAGTGTTTCCAAAACACTTGTTACAAAATTCTAGATTTGTGTTTGGTGATATCATATATCCTAACATGAACTCAAAAATACAGAGTGATTTAGTATTTGGCCAATGAGAATTGACATCATTCTTAAATTACTTCCCTCAGTCACTAGTGGTTTTGGCTCTACTCAGAATTTCAGTGCTGACCTCTAGCCATTTCAAAAAAATTATACAGCTAGGTTTATGAGCTGGATGTTTTCTTAGCTCTTACAGCGGTTTTTGGATCGGGTGGTTGTAAGCATAAGTTGCCCTTTATCTCAAATGTGAGTAGCTAATTATTGATGGCTTTAGCATTGCAGCTGCTGTAAAGCCAACTTCATTTGCTCCAAATCTATATTCAGCAAAATATTCCGGATGACCTCATGCTTTAGTTTTAGGTGGTTGTGGGGTTTTTGTTTGCTTGTGGCTTTTTTTTTTTAAGTAAAGAGTTAACTTCTTTAGAATCAATTCTGCCAAATGAAAACAAATTAATAAAAATATAACTGCCTTATACCAACCTGTGTTAAAAGTGATCAGTCTTCAAGCAAGCATGTTTTAGTCATTCTTTTTAATCATTTCATTACTAAATAATCTCTTTTGTCACCTGTGGTCTTGACTTTTAAACAGTGCTTCTTAACCTTGCAACACTTTTTTCCTTGTCCTTCCTTCTTCTCTGAAATGCTTTTATAGGTGTTGAGGTTCTATTCTCATACTGTTCACTTCCTCTTTTAATTGTATGGGGGAAAGAAATCCCAGCAGAGATAATAAAGAGCATACATTTGTTTTCCTTTGTCATATTTTTAAAGCCATTTCCAGATTTCTTAATTTTTAGGAGAGGACCTTTAACTTTGTGGAAGACTTGGCTAAAAAACTTTAGCATGGGTCTATACTGTTCTTTCCTTAACTCTGACTCTGCATTCTCTGCCTAGCATATAGCTGTGTCAGGTAGGAAATTAATCACACACTGCAGTCTGTTCCTGTGGCAATATCATGTACCTGGTGACAGGTTGCATGCAAAAAGGGCAGATGGAATTTTCAGATATCCTGTATTTTGGCTTTTTCTATAGCAGTATAGGTATACTGCAGCACCATAAAACATAGATAAATTGAGCTGTGTCAAGCAATATACCATGTATAGGGAGACTCCTGACCCTTGCTCTGAAGACAGAAAGGAATGATATGGTATGAAACTGCCATAGAAAGTTGTTTTTAATAAGAGACACCTAAATAAAAGCAGTTGTATTATGGTATATCAATGTAATAAAATAGTGAAAAAAAAAGTGATACACACTAATATGTGTGTTTATATTATGACCACTTAGAAGAATTCTGTGACACTTTAGAAGCTATTAGACTGACATTTCAGTCACCCATGGAAACTATATTGAGCCTTCTGCAGTAACAGCAGCAATTAGTGGGGGCTACATTTTTATGAGTATCTAGATATCAACCTAGCAAAATTTGTCAGCAGAATGGACTAATAGTGAAGCCCAGCATCATGCCCCAAGAAAGCAATGTAAATCAAACTTTCTACCTGTCTTGTGCATATGATATAGTCAGCAACACCCTCTAGCTTGGTCGCTGCTCAAAGAAACAACAAAGCACCCTTCTACAATGCAATGAAATCCTTCCTCAGTTCAGCATGTATTCACTAGCAGACTGCAGATTCAATTTAATCTCTGCTCCTATTCACATTTCTTTCAACTGTGCCAAGAGTGGCCATAGCCATATCTGAATGACAGTGTTATGTGCTAGGAGATGAACTAGTATATTGTTTAATTTTGTTCAGCTGTGGCTGAAGTCATTCCAGTTTAGCTCTAGTTCAAGTTCAGCAACACTTCAAAATAGCAACTTCTTCTCTCATAAATGAATAAAAAAAAATTACAGCTTGAACCAATTTCCATTTAGAGAAGAAATGGGCTTGCTTCAGCTGCCTGGTTGTGCATTTAAGAGGGAGCTACAATGTGTTACTCAAGAGTATGGGTAAAGCTATTAAATGTAAGCCCTTTCAGCCCATCTTCCCTAACCCCGCACACATACCACACAAAGTAAACTAGAGCAAAGTTTCATCCCCCCCAAAAAAGCAATATTAATATTTGCACAGCACTGCTTCTGCTACATAGGAAAAAAAAAAAAAATAGCATGTTTCTGTATTTACTGCCTTTCACTTCTGTAACAAAATCCCGCTAATTTTATAAATAGATATATTAACTACTAATCTTACTTGTCCAATTTAAGGTCTGAGAAGCTGTGTTTTTCCCTTGTGCTGTTATCAGTGAAAAAAGTTGTGAACGTCAAATTAAGCTTTCAGTTGCATCCTTGGTGACCTCAGTAACACAGTTCTACTGTCTGCAATGCTGTTATGCAGGTATAGTTGCTGAGTATCATCTTGAATCTTTTCCTTTTTAGGTCTGTGTGAGGCTAGCAGATTTTTATTTTTTTCCCCCAGTTAAATGAGCAGAGAACACAAGAAAGGGACTGATTTAGAAAATAAGAAAGAATCAATTTCATACAATTAATTTTTAGAAGTACAACTGTCCTCTAATTTACAAAAAGAGGTAACATTATAGGAGCTCTTCTAATTAAAGCAAAAGCTATGTCTGTTTCTCAGTTTCTTAAAAGGGATACAGTAAAACCCAAGAGAAATAAAGGGGACAGTAATCTATTACAGAGAAAATGTATCCATGCAACTGGAGAATATGCAGTTATGGTGACCATATTACACATTTCTGGTTACAGCTCAGCTTTGGCCTACAGTTTTCTGGCCATACAGTCCATTAAAATTACTTTAACAATATATTTTCTTCACAATGATTTTCCTTCTGAAGTCCATTTAATACAGGAATTTTTTTCCATACGCTTCACAGTCATTAAAAATATTAAGAGACAGAATTCCCCAAAGCAAGCACCTGTCCTATGGGTTCTTTGTCCTGGTGCTTTCTTCCTTCTCAGCTCATAGAATGAGTTGAAAATCCTGCACCCTTTAAGCAAAAACCAAAGGAATATATTTTTTGTCTTGTAATGGGAATATGCCTTTCATGAGACTTACTGTAAATCAATGTAGGTTTTTATTTGCTGGAAAAGTACTCAGTGATTTATTACCTTAATGTTAATACACCCATTTATGGATTTGGTATTTGGACATGCCTATATAAGCCATGTTTATGAATTTCTGACAGAGATTTAGAAAGCAGTAAGAGTTTAAAGAGATCAAGCCTCAGCCACTTCTGAACAGTATCCTTACTATCGGAGATCTGCTTTCATAGCCACTAGGCTTAAATGGAACATGTATCTATTTTTTCTTTCTTATAACTTTGAAATTCATGACCTCACTTAACAGGAAGATGCACTACTGTCTGCTTGTCTCTAACATTCACATATTTACCTGTTCCTGTCAAAATCATGTTATTTAAATGTGCACATATGCAGTTATAGTATCTTTCTCTCTCTCCAATTTTGTGTGAAATAACATAGTAGAAAATTCTAGTATAAATTTAATACCACATTCTAAGGAAATATGGTGAACTCTTGAAGGCAGTTCTTAATCTGTATAATTCTGTGTGGCTATTTGTGACCTCAATTTCTGTCCTTAATGTAAAATACTTAAAAAAAATATTAATATTAGTAAATATTTCACTATTAAGTGGAATGATTTTCTGAAAGTTAACAGATATATGTCTATGAAGATTTGAAATTAACACAAAATAAGGTTAACATAGCATATAATGAGACATTAAACAAGCTTGCTTCTTGAAAGAAAACCTTATTTCAGGTAGGTCAAGACATTAATCTTAAGAAATAGAACATAACTATACTTTCTAATCCTTCTTCTTTGGCAGATAAGTGAAAATTTTAAAGAGTCTTATTTACACTAAATTCGCTATGTTGCTGTTGCTCTGCAAAGGGACCTTAAAACAGATAAAACAGCACTTTTCTCAACTTTAATAGTTTCTTCATGTTTCCAGAGTGGTTGAATAAGGCTTCAGCATAAATGAAAAAAGGGTCCTAAAAATATAAGAATATGACAGTGTTCAATGAAGCCCAGCCACAGCTGTAGTTCATAAAAAAAAACCCCAAACAAAACTCTACAGCTTTGATCTAAAAATAAATCACTTGCAATTATTTGTGATCTGTAGTAGAGGTCCATATCGGTTGACTTGCTAGTTTCACACCAGGGAAATCAACAGTGCTGGCTTTTAGGCCCTCTGTTTCAGTAGGGCAGTTTTATATCTTTGCTTGCTGCTAACTTCCCCTCATTTCTTTCAGATTTACTGCAGCAATTGAAATGAGGAAGAGGAATAACCACCACTCCATTTCAGCAATATAGTTAGTTCTAAAATATCATAATGTCCATGACAGATAAATTATTCAGTGCACTGTTTAATAATGAGAGCTTTATAGATTGTTTATATTTTGGTTAAATGCAATCTAAACATAAAATCCATCTCTAAAACCCGAGAATGGTATTCTGAGTTTCTATTACTTTAGTGCATTATAGTCAATTAATTGTACATTTCAGAATATAGACCTGTAGAAGTACTTTAAGGAGGAAGTTTAAAGACTTTGTTTCAAAATGCCAGTTTATGGCATCCTATTGATCTTTGGATTGCGTAGAAGAGTTTGGTTTCAGATTAATTATTTCTTTCTTTCCTTCCCCCCCCCCCCCCCTTTGGTAGTTTATACAGAAAAAGAAACCTGATTTGGCAATGTTAAGATATGAGACTGACAGATATAAGAGAAAGAGCAAAAAGACTGAGTGGTTTTGTTGCTCTAGGAGATTGTGCTGTTAACTCTAGGTGCCAAAATAGGCTTTCCTGAGATTTGACCAAAGCAGAAGGATGATGATTCTGGGAACAGAGAAATCTTGTTCTGATTTTTAAAAGAATTTATAATCTTTACATCTGCCTGAAATGAAAATACAGATAACCTTTGGGGAAAAGGGTAATAAAGCAGAATTCTTTTAATTCTTAAAGTATAAGATTCAGAAATTTCAAATTCAAAATGTCTTCACATTTCTTCTGATTGCTGATAACCCTAATTACCTTCACATGATACCAACACAGAACCATTAAAATCATCTAAATCCAGTCCATCTGCTAAGATTTAGATCAACCGCACTTTTAAAGCCAATGTGTAAATCTACTTCTTTTAATGTTTAAGGTGAAGGGATGTGTCTTTGCTACTTTGTCAATTCCCCCCTCCCCCATACATTTCATAAAATGTCAAGTCTCTTTTTGTGTACTCTATATACTCCGAACTCTACCTTTTCTTTTCATATGAGGTTGTGCAGGCAAGTTTCAGTTTGTATAGGTAATGTCTAGATTAGCCATTTGTTGCACAAATATGATTCCTCATTCTTCCTGCTTTTTCTGCTCTCTTAAGATTTTTTATTCTTTTGTATCTTTTCACATTCCTCCTAAACCCTTGTAGAATTATTTGACACCACAATTTAGGATCTCATCTTGGCACCATTTCTGATGCTGTTTTATAGTATTGTGAGAAGGGTGGAATCTACCATTAGGCATCAACAGCTTTTGCTAATGTGCTTTCTCTCCATAATGTAAATCACTGTGACACTTCAGAAACATCTAGTTGACACAGTGGCATTTATTAATTTCATTTACAGCCATTCACTTTCATGAGTGTGTTGGTAACCAAGCCACTTCAAGAATAATTTTTAAAGAAGATTTTGTGAGAATATAAAATATTAACAAAATTCTAGATGACATGAAGAGATTTCTTTTGCCTTCTCATACTGAAAGTTGAGCAGCAATAAGCAACAGCAAAGTACTGACTTCTTACAGTGATGTTGTATTAATAGTCTAATGACCAAATTGCATCACCAGGGTGCACAAATGTTAATGTGGTACAGAAATACATTTTGAAGTACATTTACAAATACTGATCTTGCCTTTTTATGTGTTCTGAAACTCACTTTACTTAATGGGAGTCTTGTCCATCTGAATACTCTTCTAGACACAGTGTCAACAATCAAAGATAACAAAAGTATATGGTTAATTATAGATCTTTGGACTTTTTGTTGCACAGCCAGTTAAATTACAAATGAGATACCCTTATCTTTACATTTCCTTTAATGCTCTATTCCCTTCTGCTTAGACTAGAAACTAAATATTATTCCTTATTAGAACACTTTCTATAGGTAGGAAGAAAATACAAAGTTAAGAAAGTGGAGATGGGAGGATAAGAAAACCACTGCATATGAATCTGTGTCATGGTTTAAGCCCAGCTGGTAACTCAGAACCACCACTATCCCCTTATTTCTCCCCCTGCTCCCAGAGGGATGGGGAGGAGAATCGAAAGAATGTAACTCCCACGGGTTGAGATAAGAACAGTCCAGTAACTAAGGTAT
>JBCJKH010056409.1:2296-53882 GCA_039877255.1 Loriculus beryllinus
AAGAGTATACAGAGCTTACACTGGAAAAGCATATACAGTGTTAAGTTGTGGTAACAATGTCCAGTAGTGACTCACTTAAAACCAGCTCAGTCTATTTTATTTTTAAGGGGAGGCCTTGAGAAAGGATATCTTGACACTGGGTGAGGCATATCTGTTGATAACACGTAACTCTACCGTAGATTCCCCTTTCTATCAAAAGCATAATATAAAAATGGTAAAATATAAAAAAAAAAAAAATCCTTCAGACAGAGAAGCTACAATTTAATCTGTTTGGTTGTGCGGGTTTTTTTAATAAGTAACTATCGGGATTTGTGGATATGTGGATGCCCCCTACCTGGAAGTGTTCAAGGCCAGGCTGGATGGTGCTTTGAGCATCCTGCTCTAGTGGAAGGTGTCCCTGCCCATGGCAGGGGGGTTGGAACTCCTAAGGTCCCTCCTAACTCAAAGCAGTCTATGATTCTATGATTTCCAGCACACTATTACAGATGATGACATAGCAAGCTGCCTGCAGGTAAGAAAAGAAGCATGCCAAGCAGCTTTAGCCAAACACATCTTTGACCCATTTGCCACAGCAGCTTGCAAACTGTCAGCCAAGACACTCACTGCCACTGCTTGAGAAGAGGGACTAAAAAAAAAAAAAAAAGACAATATTCCTTTCCTGTGCATCCACTAAGCTGTGATTGCAGATTCATTACTATTCATTTACATAAGATAAAAAGGCCTCCAGTTAATCATGCTTGCAATTTCAACACGTTTTTATCAACTTTGCTTTAATTAGGATTAGCTAGGAAAAGCCTGGCTTTACAGATTCTCCATCTTGTCAGTATATGCTCTTTGCAAGAAATTATTTGGTGATTTTCTTAATTCACTTTCCTAAGTCATTTCCTACCCATGATTCATTGTGCTTTTACACGAGGTGAAAGTTTAGCTGAATTTATTTTCAATACTTCAATTATTCCATTATTACAACTCCACATAAAGCAAGCTTGACAGAGTGGATACCACCACTAGAACAAAGATCAGCAGTACAGAAAGGAGAGATACAAGTGTCTAATTCATATTAGGAGATGAAGAATACTTAAGGGTTTAGATAAAATCTGGGGATCTGATATTGTACTTTCAAGTCAAAGATGTGTAAGTATCACAAGTTTTCTTGTTGTGTTTTTTTTCAGTTTACACCTTTCTTCTAGAAATTATACATTTAACTGAAAAAAAACAAAAACAAAAAACCACTACTCTAACTAATTCTCTTACCAGTAACATGTTGGTACCGAGTTCTTCCCAGCATAGAATGCATAGCATGTCCCATTTCATGGAAGAGATTTTCCATCATGCCAGGACTCAGTAGCGTTGGTGCACCCCTTGCTGAACGGGGCAGGCTAAGCATAAGAACAACTACAGGCAACTGGTACTCTCCATTTTCCTTTAACCTGCCTCCACGGACTGTAAAGTGACAATCCTTTTCAAGATGAAAGCAAACAGCAGTCAATGTCATTATAACAGTGATATTAAAGCAGCAATGAAATTATTAAACTATTAAATTAAACCTAAACACATTGAGTTACACAAGCAAAATTCAATGATCATTAACAGTGCTGTTCAACAGCACCATACTGTTTCTCCACCTCTATTATATGCTTCATATTCATTTGAAAACTACCTTATGCCCTAAAGACTGTGTTGTATTGCTTTTAAAAAATAAAATTTATTTTGGTTTAGAATTATCAAAACCTCTTTTTTTCCTAAAAAATATGACTAGCTCAAAGAAATTTACTGATGTATCTAAACCATAATTTTTAGATTGTTCTCCCATTTTTCAGCAGTAACTTCTTTACAAAAATATACTGCACAGCACTCCTACTATATTGTGAAATATTAGTAAAACAGAGTAATATATTAAACTAATAAAAATTTAAGGTTTGTCTACTTATCACCTCAGTAAAGGTGTTAACTTGCAAATGTTTATACAGAGTGAAATGTCTGTATACTGGCACTAGATAGCATGAGTGAGTGAGCCACAAGAGCTGGAGCCATCTACAGTTTTACGTTAAGTTTTGAATAAAAATTAGTTGTCATTATGAGCTTTCACCTTTAGAGAGTATTAAAATTTCAGACTGTTTTTACTTGCAAGTACTTGACCAGAAAATACATGTTTAGAATCTACAATTTCTCTAAACATATTTCTATGACATTCCACAGTGTTCTCCGGAACAAAGACTCTGAGTTCAGTCTATCAGGTGAGGTTTCTTTAAAATGGAAGGTTACTCACAAAAAATTTTACCTAAAACTACATTTTAAGTTACAGGCTTTCATTGTTTAAATTTCTTTTAAATCAAGGTACCTTCTATTAAACTTAGATTACAAACGGCCCTAATACTACAGTCATTACTCAGATAACACCCACTCTGGACTCAGATCGTAAATGTTACCTGATGTGGTTTATCAGGTCGTTGAAAGAAGTCACAATAGATGTATCCTAGCAAACCTTCTGTTTCATGAACAACAGCCTGTAGAAATAAAGCATCATTTCCACAGTGAACACACTGATACGATGTGCAAATTGAAAACACAGTATTCTAATCCAAAGCTACATAATGCATAAATGACAAATAAAACTAAGAATAATTAATGTGAAATCTGTTGGTAATTATAGTTGGGAAAAAAAATATATATATAAGATCCACAACTTATTCCTCAAACTACAGCCATTTCTGCATTTCAGTCAGAACTAATTAGTCACAAATTAGTCGTAAAAGTAACACTGTCTGTAGCCCCTAAATGACTTTAGAGAAGCTAACATCATCAGAAGCTAATTTACCATAGACATAAAATAGAAAAAGTAAGGAGTGTTTATAAATTGACTGACAGGATATAAGGAACAGCAGCTCTTGCTGGAGGTGGAAGAGCAGTGAAGAAGATCTGGAAATGAATACATGGAAGAAAAACAATTGAGGAACCTGGGAACAGGATGAGTAAACTACTGCTCAAGTTTTCACTTCCACCCTTCTTTAAGAAGAGGGCAAAAAAAAAAAAAAATAAAGACATAAAAACAGTTCTCAAAGTGAAAATGACATATAGAAGAAAAAAAAAGAAATGAGGCAGACACATGACTGCTAGAATAGGTACCTAAGCATTCCGGTTGTCTACAGTCAAAAAACTAAACTAAAATTAAAACTAAAAAAACTAGCAAATCTGATTCATGACAGTTTGAATGCTAAGCAATCATCTCCAAACAGAGAAACTGCTTCTGATTCAGTAACCCTTCACACAAACACACATTATAAAGTCCATAAAATAGCAGCATATAAAAGGCACTTAAGAGAGTATAAAGCCTTTGCGGTCTAACTTGACCTGAAATTAGATAAGTAGTCTGTGCTTTTGATAGGTACTCAAGTAATTTAAAACCAAAATCTGATTCAAAGCTTAGAGGAACATACCATCTTGCCCAAACTTCCTTTGTTGGTTCAGATGCTGGGAACAAGAATACTTACCAACTTTCGAACATCTTCAGACCAAACCTCTCCTCTCTGTGTTTGTTCAGCATAAAGGGAGATTCCTAAGAGCTGACTGAACAATGAGTTCAAACCTTCCATGCATGCCCCAAGTGAGAAAAATGGACAGTACAAGCCAGGATCAATGTTATACCTAAGGAAATACAAGAACTCAAATGAGTCAGCTGAGGTACATAAACTACAGCATTCACCTCCAACTTACAGGATGTGACAAAATACACACATAAGCCTTAAAGACCCTTATTGAGCATGTCTGGCTTTATTTTTCAAATCATGAAACTAAGTCAAAGACTAGTTATGGTAGAGTGCCTCACAGTAACTCGTTTTTTCTTATATTCAAATTTGGATACCAAATTCATCAGATGTTGACTATGATTTTCAGAGACGTGGTGAACATAGCTCAAACAGAACAAGACTACACCATGGGTGGCCAGGTTGTGGCTTTTGATCCACAAGAAGCCACTGGCACTGAAATGCCATTCCCATGCCAAGGTTGTGCCGCACGACTAATGAGAAAATGGAGCTGCCTTTGGCTGTGGTGTAAGCCAAATCTCAGCTAGGGCAGGAAACCAAACAGTAATCACTGCTGACACTGCAGTCTTGTCTGTCAATGGAGCAACAGACACACCAAGAAGACACAATCACATCCCACGTGTGAATCACACCTCAAGCTCTGGGGACTCTCTGAAACATGTAGAAAGTACCTTAAAGCTTTGAGCCATGTGAAGATTTTAGCATGCAGCGTGGATTTCAAACATGATTTCCTGAGCCTGACATCAAACAGCTAAGTACGCTCAAGACACTGCAGCACAGAAGACATACATGGTGAGGAAGACATCATGCATCTACATGCATACACAAACTGAGAATGAACAAAAAGCAATTGTAAAAGTAGTTTAGTGATTTACGCAGCCTATACTTGGCCTCAAACTTCCTGAGACTCCAACCCTAAAAAGGGCATCAAGCAAACTTACACCTTCAACAAGCTCCATAGGACCACTCAACTCCTTGGAGACAACAGCAAAATCAGAAATGGAATGTGCTTGTGGTTGTGCATGCGTCTCAAATGGTAAAAATGTTCTTGCCTCCTTCATTTCACATACAAAGTCCAAGTGTTCTTTATACCATTTTCTCAGGTCTCTGAGTAAAGACTGTCCAACTCTAAAAAAATCACAGTCCCTGCCTTCTATCTTCTTTCATGCTCTTGTGCTTTTGCTTCTTTATAAAACAGAAACTAGTCACTGAAATTTAAACACTCAACAGTTAGACTACAATACCTGAACAGCAAAGATGAGAACTACAGTATTTTTAAGCCTATGATCAAAAGGCTCAGAGGGACCAACTGTGAAAGAGCAAGCTAGTCCCTATCCATTTACCAACCCTTCCTACAACCAAAGTCCACTGGGTATACTGCATTTACCAATATGCTGTTTACAACTGCAGCTACAATTCACTATCCAGTTTTGCTGCACTGCAATACACAGCAGGGTGGCATTACTTGGTCTTGAGTATGCCACTGTATTTTGTTCCATTTTTCTAGTATATTTTATATTACCTTTATCACAAATTCCAGCAACATTTTGCAACTACCATAGCAACATCTGTGAAAAATACAGGTATGCTAAGTTACAGGAATTTGCTTATTTTCACACTACAAATGCAAGAAGCTAAAGACACTGTATTCCATTTTTAATTCTACTAGAACACAGCAATAAAGCAGATACTGCCTCTACCATACTGACACAATTGCTTCAAGATGTGTAGCAACACTTAAATTGACTGCAGTCTGCAAGACACACATTTTCCTTCTCACTCAAAAAGAGTCTTCACACCAAAACAAAAATAGGCATGATATAAATCAACTTCAGATCAAGTTAGATAAAAAGACTGGAGGCAAGAGAAGAGATGGAAGGAAGAAGAGGAAGATGGAGGAAGAGAGGAGTTAGTTTCCATGTAATCAGTTACAGAAATTTGGAGTATGATAGACATTGCTTTACCTCTGGAATCCTTCCAGAAGTACAGAATTACAAGGTATGTGTTGAATATCCTGAGAGTTTTAAGCAAGCAACTCCGAGGAACTGCAATTCCTTCAAAAGTGGCACTTTTTGAAAAGTGATAGTAGGTGAATCTCAGATGTCTCCAGACTTTTCCAGTCTGTGGAAAGTGACCTGCAATCACTTTCTGCTGGGATTGTTACCATGAAAACTTAAATCCACCACTAAGTGCTTCAGCCCTAATTCTGCTCTGAAGCTTTCCCCGCATGCAGACTGCAAGGCCTGCTAAAATGACCTTTTTATTAAAAGAAAAAAAACCACCTTTTAGTCATAGCAACCTCTGTAATAGTTTAGGACTGTTTTTTGACACATCACTAAAATTTTACACCGTCATCCTACATACTACTACATAAATACTAGGCTGAGTTTCTCATTTCTAATTCAAACAATCGCTTCTTTAACTAAGGACTGACTGTAAATGTCCACTATAAAAGTAGTGTCTCTATAGAAATTTAATATAATGTAAAGCAGGATTTCTCCATATACACCCCTCCAAGCTGGGAGACATGATTTTCCTTGTTTTTAAAATTACAACACTGATTTCAAAACACATTAAGGATGAAATAGTAAAAAATTACATGGAAAAAACCCCGTAACTATACAGCACTTTTGGTCTTAATTGAGCATTGAGCTGAGTAATAACCTAGAGTTAGGTCTCCTCAGAGCCAATTCAAATGAGCAGCATTTATTAGTTGTGGCTCTGTCCCGATTCTGCTCATATCACACTGGTTTTTGCAGAGCCACTCAAATTTACCATACCTTGGAATCATTTCTTAATCCAGGTGCAGCATGAAGCCCACCTATAATACTATCTCAGAACAAGTGGAATAATACAGACGTGCTCAAGTAGTTTCATATGGTAGTTGCATCAGAGCTCTTTGCAGGGTTTTTTGCAACCTCATTTCAATCAGCTCTGCCAATGCTATGCTGACCATGTGCAAAGCTCATCTAATACCTTCACATCTTCCTCCCCCTAGACAT
Source organism: Loriculus beryllinus (assembly GCA_039877255.1). Taxonomy (NCBI): domain Eukaryota; kingdom Metazoa; phylum Chordata; class Aves; order Psittaciformes; family Psittacidae; genus Loriculus; species Loriculus beryllinus. Next base: position 8,844 of record JBCJKH010056409.1, read on the forward strand.
TCAATATCATCCCGGGTTTCTTTGCCATTTTCTCCCTATCAACTAGGAGAAGAGAGCTGATTGTACGAGATATTTCAAGAAACAATCTATATGATTCAATACTATAAACACATACTTCAGTAAATTAAAATTTAACTCCACCAACCATAACAACCCATCAGATTTTCACAGGTGCAGGAAATAAAAACACACAACTCCTAGCAGTGAGGAAAAGAGAATAGGAAAATTGTAAGACAGTCAAAACCAGCATTCTTGAAAACATTTAATGGAATTAAGTCACATTCACAGGAAGCAAGAAGACTAAAAAGAAGTGTGCTATCAAGAGAGACCACACAGCTCAAAATTCTCTGCAGAGCAGAATATTTTTCTGATAGACCTTTTTTCAGATATTCCTGGAAACCATTTCCAAGCACATGAAAGACAAGAAAGTCATCAGGAATAGCCAGCATGGATTCACAAAGAACAAGTCATGCTTAACCAACTTGATAAAACCTCTATGATGGCCTGGTAGACAAGGGCAAAGCAGTGCACATCATCTACCTGTACTTCAGTAAGGCCTTCAACACCATCTCTTGTAAGATACTCAGACAGAAGCTGTTGATGCATGGGCTGGATGAGCAGACAGGGAGGTGCACTGAAGTCCTGCTGAATGGCCAGGCCTGGAAAGAGGTGACCAGTGCCACAAAGTATATTTGGAGGCCAGTGACTAGCAGTGTACTCCAGGGGACCAGTCCTGGGTGCGAAGAGCATGGAGGAGGCTCTTGTCAGTGGCTCCCAGAGACAGGATCAGAGGCAATGGGCACAAACTGAAACACAAGAAGCTCCCTTTGAACATCAGGAAACACTTTTTCCCTGTGATGGTGACAGAGTACTGGCACAGACAGCCCAGAGAGGTTGTAGAGTCTCCATCTTTGGAGATCCTCAAAAGTCATCTGGACATGGTCCTGAGCACACAGGTCTAGGTGGCTGTGCCTGAGCAGAGTGCTTGGACTTAAACCATCTGAAGAGGTCCTCCCAGCCTCAACTATCCTTTGATCTGTGAGGATGTCATACAGAGCCAAGGACTAACACCACACAGATGCTGCATGAGACAGATTCCAGTTTTATCAGAGGACATTTCATTCTAACTGCAAAGGATTACCACACTCAGTTGAAATACTGGATTAACATGTTTGCTGGGTGGTGGAGGGGAAGAACTCTGAAACTACTTCATGATTCATTTCCTTTCTGTCAAAAACACAGACACATACAAGCAAGGGAAAGCGGTGATATTTCTTCACAGGTAGAAGAGCTGACGTTAATGTATTACATAGGGAATATAAGTGCCTATTTCTTCCACATTCTCAGCACTCTGTGAACATGTGCATTGCCTCCATGAACCTACCCCATAATGAAGAGAATGGTGACAAGGATTTCTGATAGGTATTTTGTAATACACTGTCACACTGTCCAAAGTGTGAGTGGAGGACGCGGCATGGGACACTCAGTCTGTAATAGTTTTATCTTTTGGAAAAACATGACAGTTATCCACCCACACATGAAAATAGCAGTAACAGAACATACTGGTTCCATGACAGTCTCCCCAGGGGAACTAGTCCCCCAGCCTGGCCGAAGATGTCACAATCTTTGACATTCTCAGTACAATGAGGTCCTGATTAAACAACCATTTTAATAACTATACAAAGTTCATGTCGGCCACTTCTGGTAGAACACTGTCAGGATCAAGCCTCTCCCACATTTAATGAGCCATGTGTGTTAATACTCCTCTCGCCAGCAGAAAAATCACAAAAAAGTTTTGAAACCAAACATTTTATGTAGGATACACACACACACACACACACACACACACACACAAGTTTCTAGTTCTGATCTCACTTATTTCTCTATTTTTGCCTTGCCTATTACCCCAGTGTACAAAGATAATGAAAAAAACCTTAAATAGCACTCGTGTCTTATTACTTTTTGACTAACCTGACATCAATCAGTGGTGATTATTATACCTTATATGGCATCCAGTTTGTTTGTTCGCTAGCCACTTCAATATCATATAAGTTATGGGGAAAGTGGTTAAAATACTGTAATATAAAGCAGTTTTCAAAATCAATTATGATAACCAATAGCACACTTCAAAGTAAGTACTGGATACTGAAAAAACCCTACTGCTCCAGAAAGTGGAGAGTACATCTTCAAAAAGCTTTCTCTCATACCAGTCTATGCCCACTAAGCAGTAACCATTCCAGGCACCAAAATCACAGACTTAATTCACAAGTTTTGGATTTGGTCCTACTTTACACATGAGCTCTCTTTTCACAAATCAAGTAAGACCAACAATCATCGAAGAAAGCCTAACCTAAAAATTGCACTGATTCCAGGAAAACTTTCTTTGAGCTTATTTAGGAACAGAAATTAGCCAAAACCCCAGCTATCTGAAGTTGATGTCCTCTAACAAAAAACTCAACCCTCTAACAAAAAACTCAACCCCTGAAATTCTTATTAATAGATGATCTTATCTTTCAGTGACAAGAGAAAGCATATAAAACTCACCCTTTTCTACACTCCCACCTTCAAAAATTAATGCTACTCACTGCAGAATGGAAGGTGTGTAACACTAGATAAGATTAGAGGACAATGAGGAAAATGGAAGAAACTAATTTAAAAGACTTGAATCTTCCCCCCCCACACCAAAAAAAAAAAAAAAAAAGAACAAAACAAAAAAACCCCTCAGTGAGCAGAACAGAAAATCCTAAAATCTCTACTAAATCTGTAAAACTGAAGTCTGGTTGGAGGGCGTGGGTGGAAAGTATTTGGAAGAGTTTACACACAAACTACATGCTCCCTTATTGAAGATTCTTGCTTGATTACAGGCACTCAAACGGTAGCAGCTATTGGTAGCAGCCATTAGCAACTTCATTGTTTCCAGATGGCAGAAAAAAAAAAAAGCATCTGTTTGTTAGCAAATGATTACCCAAACTCACTTATTCACAGGTTTATCACCTTAGTGGCAAGAACACATTTCCCAGACACAGTACTTCAGTGTTCAAATTCATGCTAAACTAAACCACCATGGCACAACATCTTGGCAGCAATGGGGATTGCAATTGTGACAGCAAGCCAAACTTCTCTTCCCTCAGCACTCTGAATGAAATTTCTAATGCTGTTTAAGGGTCTCTGGTTGTATCTTCAAAACACTCCTTGAGCTGGGCCAGATTATCTAAAAGACCACAGAAAACCCCAAGATGAAGACTTCTACCAATACACTCCCTTAGCACTTTAAACTGCCCTGTAACAAAAATAGAGCGTGCATGCAGAGGATACAGAGCCAGCCTTTTTGAGGGCTGATCCAAGACTGCAAAATTAATGCCTCCTGAAGCTAAAGGGAAAACTGAAAGTTCACCATCTTCTATCCAGGTGCATGGTGTTTCTTTGATCTTCTTTTTTTTTTTTTTCAAATGTGAAACCAAGTGTATTTGAAAATGCACAAAAAGCTTCCCAACAAAACCCTAACAAAACAAGGCAATTCCACTGCATATAGAATAGAAAGGCAAAAACTTATTTAATGGATTAACAGACAGTGACTGATTCTATAAAAAACAAACAAACAAACAAACAAACAAAACCCCAACAAAACAAAGGAACACAGTTTCCATAGTACTACAGCTTAGCCTGCCCCTGAAGTGCTCACTGGTCAGAGCAAAGCAATCTTCACAATCTACATGTTAATAGCTGTTCATGACTCTACTGTGCATGCAATTATTTTTATTACAGTAGGTGTCAAAGGTAGCAGCCATTCTAAGACCCACTTTATACATGATTTTCAAGCCCTTATCAACTGTTGGCTTGCACAGTTCTCTGGCTTTGTTCCTTCTATTTAAAACAAACAGTAAAAAATTGAAATAAAACTGCAAGAAGCAGCTGCTTTTAGCATGAGCACACCCAGGTCATTATTTGGCAAGTTGCCTCTATATTTATTCAGCCAAGTTACAATTTTTATCTCCAACAGGAAACGCATTCAAGTATTTTTGGGAAAAGAAATCAGAAAGGAAGTTATTACAAACCATACTGAACTACACTAACAGGAATCCTGCTACCAGTAAAATTTCTGCTAAGGGTTACTGCTACTGGCAAGAAAGGTTAATGTTCTGGAGACAGACAGCTAATCTGAGTTGGAAACCAACCGGGGCTCCATTTGGTGATAACAAGGGCAGAGAGGTGCCTGAAGACAGCTTTTCTTGTGTGCTGTAATTTACAGCTTGTTTGCTGCCCCAGCTGAGCCGACAACCAGAATTCAATGCACATGGCACTACTAATGTGACTAGCAGAACACAGTACTGCTGTCTCCAAAGCTGGCAAACACATGACAACATGATTACAGCACTTCTAAGGAAGAAAAAGGATTCAGGTTAGCTAAGCATGCCAAGGCAAGAATCAGAACATCCTGTCTGGGTACCCTTTCACGTCAAATATGAGTTCTGGGCCTCAGCAACATGATTCAGAGTGCTTCAAATAGGCACGTATTACGCCTGTCACCAGAGAAAGGCAGACATAAATATATTCCACTCTCAGGCTTAGTAAGTTACCAACTAGACCTAACTGGCAGAAGTCTTAAACTTAGCTATGAGCTCTGGCTCCTCTCTGGAATTTAGGCTTCCCTGACTAGACTGCATGTTGTATACCTGATTCCCAAGAGGAGGAACAGCCCAGCCTTTCCTGTGAGAAGATGCCTTTAATAATGCAGGCAAAGGAGATGGAAGAATGGTGGTCTGATGAATCACAAGAACTTTGCAGAGCACTGTATATTCCAATCAAAAAGATTTCTTACCATAGAATCTTTCTTTCAGGGTATCTGAGGTCAAGAAAACTGATACAAATTGATTTTTGATACATGCAGTGCTACAAAACTATCCTTGAACTTGAGCACATAAATTTTCTTAAGCCATTATATGAAACTCAAAGGATCTGAATGTACTTCTGGAAGAGCAGGAAAAGGAAATATCAAATTTTCTATCCGTTACAGACATACACACCAGAAAACACAATTATTAATAGAAAAGATTACTTCCCTGAAGTCAAGAAGGCATTTTTACATGACTAGATACTAAAAAACAAAACAAAACAAACTTTTAGTTTAGATGTAGGAAATATCATTTTACATTTATGTAAAGAAAAATTAAAAAAAGAACACCAGTATACAAATCTCACTGAACAAATCAGAAACAGTAGCAAGAAATACACACATGAACTATCTACAGTTGAAAAGAGTATTTTTCTCTGTGCTAAAGTCCCTTTTATTGTAACAATGAACCTTAAATTACTGCGTTCCTGTAGAATTGCATAACTCCTACACTTAAATGTCCAAAACTGTGAAAGACTGAGAAGCACAAGAACAAACAAAAGAAGTTTGTTCTGCTTTCACTTCACCTACAATGTATTCCAATCTTAATTCACACTGAACATCTGATTTCAAACACCAAAGCATTTGTATTTATAACAAAGCCCAGGAAAGAATGAAATCTTTTATGAGCTCAGAAATTTTACAAGCAGAAATCTTAGTACCATCCTAAAGAAAGTAGAAATATCAAAGAAAATAGTAGCTTCTTTGATGTAAATTCCTGCTTTATATTAAAGGATAAACTAAGTTAAAAAATCCTGACACCTTACTTTTACAGCATGCAGTCCAGCACTATTTTTAAAAGAAGTAATGCAGCCAAACCAATTTAAAAACCAATTTTAAAAAGAAGCTAACTGACACAATGAGTTTTGGTTATTCTTCAAGAGTAACAGGCTTCAACAAAAAGGTTGTGTCCCTGGGAAGAACAGAGATGTAGTATGTGATTAAAAATAATTATTTCTAAGTTCGTATGACTTCACTGGAGCTAAAGAAAATGCAGGCTTCTAAAATCACTTTCACTTAAGCTGTATTATTTGGAAGGAAACTAAGAATGTTTTGTGCAGCATGACTTTCATCTATTAAGAATGCTTTTTATAAACTTGGACATTAGGGATATTTGAGTAAGGATCACTGTTCTTCAGAACATGATAGTTCAGACTCTAAACAATTGCAAATTAGGTGGTTGGCAAGAATTTTTATCAGCGGCTGTAAGTCCCCCGCGTATCTTTATGTTATCTTGTTGAAGCCCACGAAAATACAGCACACCAGGGTAAGTATTGCTTAATAAAACAGATTCTGTCAAAAATTTCAAAGAAACTTGAAAAAAGTCTTGTTAGTGAAGATAAAAGTGAGATGAACCCCTCAGGTTAATTTAGGGAGATCAAGACATGGAAAACCCCTTCCAATTTTCATTACATGCCAGACTAAGAAATTTAATTCTTTACCTGAAGGGAGGCTCTTAACCATGATTTATAGAGGACTCTGGATTTCTTAAATATAATAATAATAATAATAATGGTAATAATAGAAAGCCTTTGTACTCTCATCAACCATAAACTAGCACCTGTATCTCATATTCCTCTTTTCTTCCTGTTAATTGCACTTCATAGAATATTTTAGAGGAGGTCAGGGGGTAATTCAGAACACTGGTTTGGTCTCAACACTGTACACAACTTTTAGATTTTAACTGTTTTCATATCAACAACAACTTCTTTGTCCTTTCACTATGTTTTGAAGAATAAAAATAAAAAGTAACAGCCTTTCAGTAACTTTCAGATTTTCCCCAAAACATTTAGTTCATCAGCTTAATGACTGGCAAGTTAAATGGACTTTTTGCACCTTAAGTTAAATCAACATTAGTTGATTTAATAAAACCATGCCTTCCCTTGCTTATAAACAGATATTATAGAAAGTTTTCCTTCTTTATGAGCATCTGGGTTGAAAGATTTCCTGGTTCTTTTTAAATTCTGCATTAATTTTCCACTTCAAATTCCAATTTGAACAGAGTGACAGTTTTCTCACATATTCCACAAAGGGTCTGGGCTATTTTTCCATGTGGTTCCCAAGAGAGAACACTCTTTCCACAAAACTAAAAATAATTTAACAAAAAGCAGCCACAAACAAGTTTGTTTACAACATGCAAACCTCAACATTCGTTGCAGCTTTTAGCAACTTGAGAAACATCCAGTCATGTTCAGGTATCTTGGTACTGAACCTACCCCTCTGAAAGAACAAAGGGGCTACCCACTCTCCCATGAAGCTGGTTGCCTATGTACAGTCCAACAAGAACATGGATGAGTTATTCTTAATTCCTGCTCAGCTGGTCACCCCAAGATCCAAAATGCCTGCAGTTGCTGTGGTAGCTTCTTCCCTACACAGCTGGAAAACAGCTTATTTTGGCATTGCTTTGTTCACTCCCAAGGCCACTCTTATTATTTCTGCAGTCTCAAAGAAAAAGACCAGCACAGAGTGCAATACCCTGCAAGCACATCCCAGTTGTGAGTTGAATAAAATCTATGACATTCTGGCAAAAATCCCTAAGTGAATTACAGCCAGGGAAGTCAGCCCAGGCTGGTAAGAACCAAAGGTTAGGCAAACAAGAGTCAACACCAAATATGCTCAGGTCATCACTGACAGTTCTCAAGAACAGTTCTGTGCCTCTGTCAGAAAGGGCTTAAACACAATCCTGTCTTCAAGGCAAACAGTTGACCTCAAAAGGCCTCTTCTAGCATTCTGTTTTGTTTGTTGGGTTTTGTTGGGTTTTTTTAAGGAAAAAGTCAGAAAGGCTACTACATCTTTGCAAGATCAGGGCCTTGAGAATTATTTATAACTGCAGCTGCACTCACTGAGAAGTAATGGGATTTAATTAATACTATGGTACTTGCCTGCACTAAAATTCAACAGTATTATTCTTGTAATATACATGTTAGACATCTTCTTACTTGTTAGATGCTGAAGCATGTTCTAGCATTCACTGTTTTATTACCCTTAGCCTGCCAAAATTCTTGAGGTTTTCCTAATTACTCTATCTTCTTTTAAGGTACTGCAACTATGAATTTCAGACTTTTGTCTTCAGTTTCTCTTAGATGTACTTTTATAGAGACAACTATTTTCTCTGCCACTTCAACTACAGCTACAAAAGCATTAAACTGTCCTAAGTGTGGGTTTAAAGCCAGAGAGGCTACTTAACATAACTTAGAGGGGGAGGAAAGTAAACTATCCTGTTACCATCAATGAGAAACTTAGTCTTTTGAAGTAGGATCAAATTTCCACGGAAACGACTTGCTGAAAGCTGACAGAAACAAAATTACTGTGGCTAAATTTACAGAAAGAAAATCGGACGCTGTGAATTAAGTCTGGAACTCCTCCTGCTGTTCAACTTACGAAACAGCAGAAATGATCAGTAACGACTGTAGAAGCAGAGTGCAAACAAAGGCAACCTGGTATGACAGCAAATGCTATTAAAATTCAGTAAGTCCAAACGCATGTGAACATCCTACATTTTTCAGAAGTATCCAGCTCTTAGAACAAATTATGAGGAATCTAATGAAAAATTTGTTTCCCTAATCATCTTCTAATATAGAATAAACACATTCAGAATATAAAATATATAAATACATTTAAAATATACAACATAAATAGATATAAAATAGACGCATCAAAAATGTTATGAGTTTCGGTATCATCTGGGACAAACTGATGTAGCTGGTCAAAAAGTGGAGAAATAAAGAGGAAGTAAAAGATCACATCAGGATCACATTGTCTAACGTTTGCTCTCAGCATTTCTGTTTGCAGGAAACAGAAAATCTTTTTCAATAGATACATACATCATCCCATCTAATATTTCTTGCACCCTTTAGTGGTGCATGTGCAACATATTAGAGCACTGCTAAATTACTGAATCAAAAACTTAAACCACTGTAGTCTTTCTTTATACCTAGGTTTGTGAAGATAATCTGCATCTCATGCACCTGACTGTATCTAGGAAACTATGGTTGTGTAGTTCAGCTGGAGCAACAGTAATAATGGTAGTCCAAAGAAAAACCCAAAAAGCATCATTTGCTTCCCTTTCAAAAACAACATTTTACTAAGCAGAAAAAAAAAAAAAATCCTAACAATACAGGAATCCACCACAGAAACTACTACTGAGTGTCAAAACATGACAGACAAAAATGTAAGCCATGCTCTGCTCACAGCATATTAGGACTTTGTGTAAAAGACAAAGCTTTTTTCTTACAAAAAAGAGAAACCCTTGCAGAACAAAATAATTCATCTACTAAACAAAGAATACTGAGAATGAGTTAAATGCATAACAGCTAAACATATCTTGTTTGAAAACATATTTAATACCATGATGCAAAAATGCAAAATAAAATAGGATACAATAAGTATAAATTAAATATTTTATTTCTTTTATAAATAAAAGGAAGCACCATACACTTAAAAAAAACCAAACCCACAAAACAAAAACAAACCCACAAAAAACCAAGAGAACCCCACTTTAATTTAGAGACATAATACTACAAGATAACTGTCTCAAGAAGAGAGTAACAACAAACAGCTAAAAGTCAAAACTCCCACCAGCAGCTTTGTGACAGGAATGTTTCTCATATTCCAGTTACAAAAGTGTTGAACATACCATAGCATCCAAGCAGCAATTCAAGAAAGGATGTGACCATACAGCAGTAAAAACAAACACAAGGATAACAGATTCACATTTACACAGGTAACAGTAAAATCAGCATGAGTTAAATATAACTGTAAAGCAATGTTAAGTCACTGCAGATCAGAAACTTTTCCCAAAGAGAGATCACTATATGGAACACAGGACAGTGAAACACCTAAGCCCTTGGGTTTTAGCAGAGCACTGCTGCATATGAAGGAGACGAAACTACTTTGCCTGTCCTGTAGATGTTGTACAATTGCCAATAAAAAATATCCCGGACCAAAATGGAGGGAGTAAAAGGTTGGGCCCCAATCCTGCACTGTAGTCAGAGTGGCTCTATGTAAGTTCAGGACATTATCCACACTGATCCAGCTGACAAACCTGGTGCCTGAATAAATAAAAAATAGGAAAGACACACTGCCAACGCCTTGGTCTGTTTTACCTGTAGCTCTCCCTTCATAAAGCTGCCTTTCAATTTCTAAAATAATTGAACTGCGTCTTTTACAAAGCTGCATAAGAAAAGCAAATATTTTTCTTCCTAATGCCAAGATGAGCAGAATAATTTATATGTGATCATCAGCAACTCAATTACAATATGGTTAGCTTCATGAGATGGTCTAAGGACAGTAAGACAGTATCAGAAGATACTCCTCCAGAAGGAGAAACACACACAGACCCTTCTACACCTAATGCTCTAACTCTGAAAACAGGGAAAACAGACATTACAGGAATTACAGAAAATAAATAGGCTACACAGACAATAAATTTCATCATTTTATAGTAATTCAGTACAATACGTCAATTTAATTTTTGCTGTTCTGAAGACACTATACAGGCAAGGTATAGGAGATCTGTAAACTACAAGATCATTATCTTCAATGACAGTGCTCTTCCACAGACTGCTAGTGACTACTGTTAGGATGGAATCTGGAGCTAGATGGACCTTGGCTTTCCTCCAGTATAACCACTACTTCACCCCCACTTTCACAGAAGGGTGTCTGCTACCTATTCAGTTCCAAACGAAAGCAGCCACCCCCAGGCCATGCCAGAAAACAAGCAATCCATACATACACTATTGAGTGTTGCATGTTCTGACACTGGCTACCAGAAGCAGGCCCAGGAGCTGGACATCGCTTTCCCTCCCCTGCATGGCAAGTTCTGTGTACCCATGACACAAACACTGCTGCACATACATAGGTCAGTTCCCACCTGAGCACGAAGTAGCTTAAGACAAGGCCAATATTAGATCTACAGCTCATAAAACTACTGCCTCGGTAACAAAGTACAAGAAAGAAGCAGAACAGCCAGGCCAACTGCTGGCAGGCCTTCCATGCTGTGTCTACACTGCCATAGCCTTCTGACAGAGTAAACTACTACTTTCACCAGATACCTCCAGTCTAACTTTGTCTAAAAAAAAAAAAAAAAAAACCCCAAAAAAACCCCTACAACTCTGAAGGGAAGAAAGATTTTTTTTCTCCCCTTCTTGTGAGAAAGCACAACTTTAAATGATCTCTTCCAACACAAACCTAAAAGGTCACTGCTGCTGATCCAATAAAGGCAACATGCAGGGCTCACATCTTTCAGAGCTGGCACCTCATTATGTGCAAAGGTCTTGTGCACTGTGTAGAGGATTTAATTCCTAGTCTTTCCATAACAGATGAGAATGAATGCTATCATAAACAGTGCAGATCTACTCAAGAAGTTGCTATTTCAAGTCTGTAGAAGGGGATCACAGTTACATGTTCAATAGTAAGTACGTTATGGTTAAAATGCGAAGAGGTAGATTGTGTTTAGTGATCAAAACTTTTTTTTAAACATTATCTCATCTCAGCTAAGAGGTGAAAGCAAAACAAGTGTAAGGATTTGCTAACTGTTTTGAAACCATTTGATCCTCTTACATCTTCAAAGAGGGCCCATACTCCCCTGTAAAACAACAAAGGAGCCAAAACCTTCTAAAGGCATTCCAGCAGTAACTGAGAAATATTACAAACAACTGCCCCACCAGATACCCTTTATTTTTTCAAGCTGAAGTACATCTTCAAAGAAGGAAATCCTGTTTACATTGAGGACTTTCTTTATCTTTACTGCAGGGAATGAAATAAAGACACTCATTTACATGAGAATCACGAACATAAGGAGCTTACCTCTCAGCACGAAGGAGGCCACTATAGTAAGGGTGATCCCATGGCATCAGCTTCTGAAAGAGAATTCCAGCTTATAAGTACAATAATGGACAACAACTGAACCCAAAGTAATAGTTTTGCTCCCTTCGAATATTTCTGTAGCTTCAGCAAGTTACAAAACTTTAAAACACAATGGGAAACATTCAGTGCTAAAAACATAATCAGAAATAGGACCATAATTATTTTTGTTTCACAAATGCTTGAAGATGGTACTTTTTCCAATATATAATGGGACTTCATACCAGATTTCAAGAAATACACTTAATTCAAATAGAAAGAACTAGTTATGTGCAGAATTAGAATACATACAATACAGTATGCCAACTGGACATGCATCAAACCTGAATTACAGTCTTTATTTTTCAAATTAATCAATTAATTCAAAATAAAGTAATATTCACTTTCACCACTTTATGTTTTGGTATCTCAGTATCATTTTGCATAAACCAACAGCTATCTTGCATCCAGTACTTGGTTTTAATACAAACAGCAGCTACGCAGTCAAAAAGCATTGGAAGACAGAAGCTTTTCTTTCTAACTACACTGTGTGTTCTACACTGAAATAGTTATTGTTTCTGAAGGTTAGCTTATACTAAATTTTTAAAAAGAAATAAAACAGAAAACTATGCATAAAATTTAACTTACTGAACTCTGGGGGTTGAGCTTCATTTTCATCTTCGCCATAATTTCAAAATCTTTCTCAGTTCTGAAAAATATTTTTATGATGAAAGTGTTAATGAAAGATTTTTGGGCAACTGAATATAATACATAATAATACTCTGTCTTACGAAAATGCTCATCATCAGATATTGATAGTAATCTATAAAATGGCAGGCCCATATATACTACAGTAAAAGAACTTTTCTGTTCTTTTTCTGTCATTCAAGTACCTTCAAATCAAACTTCTCTTACTCTGCTGTACATCCCCAAAGCATTTTCTTTCTTAAAATACACCTTATTTATACATAGTGATGAAACTGTTTTGTGCTGTGTGGAACTAAAGGAGGCAAGAAGGACAAAGGGGGAAATTTCCTTATAGATTAAAATATATGGAGTTGTGCATACGGGGAGAAGATCAGAACAGACATTCGTCAACATTTAAACTTGGTTGTCTTGTTTGCTGTTGCCTGCATTTCCTGGCATATCATTCACTGCATTTAGTGCTGGGTGTTCTCTAATCATAGATGCAAAATTTATCCTAAGCCAATAGCTCCCCTCAGAACTCTGGGAAAGTCTTGCTTTTTGCGTCATCAGAGCATATAATAAGCAGCACTGATTTATTAGTGTACAGGTCCCTCTATTCTTGAAATACAGATTATGGTTAGAAAAATGCCTTAGTGACAAAGACATACCTTTTAGACAACTGGTCAGAAAGCTTCTCTAGAAACTCTCTTACTGTCTCTAGAAGTAAAATAAGGGGAAAAAAAAAAAGAACGTGATTTCTTCCCTTAGAAGATGTTAAGTGTACATCAAAACACTCCAAGCAAAACAAGCTCCCTTAGAACAACAAACTACTCCTTTGTCCACTGTGCCATCATTTCAAGACAATTTAGTATCACATTTACTTTGTTACATGCTGGGATAATGACAATTTTATAATTGAAAGAGTGAGCACTGATTCTGACAGAAACACTGGTTTTTACTCAGTGTGTACTGCCTTTTAGGTAATGCATAAGTACTGCATACAGCAAAAAGTAACAGCACTGAAGTACCATGTTCAAACTTAGCAAAAGAAACTAACAACTTCTGATCTCAGACCTAACAGTGCATTTGATTTCTCAGCATGCCCTTCCACACATGCCTTATACCTGGATTTTTGGCCATTGTTCCCTGAAGAGCCCTGTGGGCAAAGGTCTCATACCCAACCAACTGGGCCAGACTGTTTCGGCTAGCAAGCAATTCTTCTAAACGGCTCAACTGCTCAGTATTTGGGTGAAGAAAAATCTTGTAAGCAGCTTCTCTCACCTAATAAAGAAAGAAATTAAAAGGTCACATTACTACATTGCAATTTTTAAGGAACACAAGTGATGAAAATGAAGCTCTACAATTCTCTGATCTGCCATTACAGCTGTATTTCATGGATATTGTTGGGAAAAGACCTAAAGCCTTTTAACAATATTAATTCTGACTGCTTGATAATTACAGCTCTCACAGCCATTAAAGATGGAATGAGGAAATGCAGTGAGACAACTTAACAGATCAGGACTGCCAATAAGGGTCCTGTTCATTGCCTCCCTCCTTCTGCCAACACCTGTGCTTCTCAGTCTACTCTGTGGGCTGTCTTAACTCACTAAAACTTTTGAAAATAAACCCAAAAGAAAGCCAAATTGTTCTCTGCACATCAGTTAAGCTGGCTTGTGGAAGGATCTGATAAGAACCAGAGAGGGTCAGGGGAGAGGAAGAAAAGGAGAAAAGCCTTATTTCTTTTGAAGTAGCAAGCTATTAGTCTGCCCATCTGACCATGGACAATCAAGCCTTTCTCCTATTTCTGGTTTGTTGGGTAACATTTATAGGTATCAAATAAAATTTAAAAAAAAAAAAAATCACCTCAAGCCCCAGAAAGTTTGGTAGAATGCTTTTCATATTTCACAAACCCATTGCAGATGATCTTTATTTTGTAAATATGAAATAGGCTGAAGAAATACAGCAACAACTTCTGCTTTCTCCATTTGAAATAAGCTTCTCCCTTTGGAGAATATATTCAACAAGAAGGCAGGTCCTGCACTTATAAAAAAACATGACTATAATAATTCACAGGTCATTTCATATCTGTTCTGTTCCAGAAGGCTTTTATTTTTTAAAAAAGGCAAATAAAGTAAGGGAGGTGATTCCCCTTCCTTGAACACAGTTCAGCAGTGTGCCTTTGCAGCAAAGGCCAACAGCATAATGAGCCCTATTAGAAACAGCCATCTGGTTCCTGGATGTGATTGCTTCCTTCTATTTGGTATTGTCCAGACTACATCTGAACAGACTAGATTTGGGTTATGCAGGACAAGGAAGACACTGGCATACTGGAGTGGATGCAGCATAAGACCACCAAAATGTTTAAGGGCTGGAGCATGTAACAGAATGGAGGCTGAGAGTGTGAGTTTGTTCAGTTTAAAGGAGAAAAAGATCAGAGAAGATCTTAATCCTCATCTACTCAGTAGTACAGCACACAGTACAGCAGAGGACATGCAGACAGACTGTTACTGGAGCTTGAGAGCAAGAGGAGAAGACGTAATGGACACAAGCTGGAAGATTAAAAACTTTCATTTGATATAAAGAAATATTAAAAAAAAGAGAAGATGGGCAAACACACTGCCCACAGCAGTAATGGAATGTCTATGCATGGAATGGAAAATGTTCAAAACTCAACTGGACGTGTCACTGAGAAACCTGATCTACTTGATCCTTCTCTGTACAGGATCAGGCTCAAAGTGACAAGCTCCAGAGGTCACTTCCAAAGTAAACTGTATTATTTCCAAAGAGCTTCTCCAAAGACCTGGCCCAGAGGACTGCATTCTGTAATTCATTAGAGGTTTTTTTTACGTATCTGGTTGTCCACCAGTGCAGACTCTAATCTCCTACCTTGGATTGCTCCATAACCTTCCTAGGAATCAAAGTAAAGCTGTCTGCAGTTCCCCATTTGGTTTTTCTGACCTTTGTGAAGGCGGATGGAATATATTATCCACACTAGTCACTGTGGTTCTTCCCTGATCTTCACTGCCTGCCAAAGACTGCAAGCCTTTCAAGGACAACAGCCAGCTCTCTCTGGACCCCTGGATGCATCCAATCTACTCACAAGGACTTGTACAGGCTGAGTGCTCTCAAGTAATTCCAAACTATATCTTGATCAACTGCGGGTTGTACTTCTCTTTGAACCCCTTCCCTAAGTGCAGGGAGCTGGGAGAAGCCACTGGCGAACACGGAGGCAAAGAAAGCAATCAGCATCTCAGCCTTACCTGCATCTGCTGCCACTAAGTCACTCACCTTGTCCTTGTCCAGCCTTTTAGTACTAATTGGTCTTCTTCTTGCCTTTGATGTCCCTCGCAAGTATCAATTGCACTTGAGCTTTGGCATTTCTGACAATATCCATATACATACAGGCAATATTTCTAAATACCTGCGCTTTATCTGTACCTGCTTCCACCTCATGCCTGCTACCTGTTGAACATGAAGCTTTGTCAGGAGTTCCCTGCTTGCCAAGCCTGGTTCGAATATACTTACTTGGCTTTCTAAGGATCATGATGCGCTTATACTGAGTATCTTAGTACCCCTGTGTTATTGAATAAGCTGAAGTCTGCTTGCCTGAACTCTAGGGTCTGTATTCTGCCCCTCTTCTTCCTCAATTCATTCAGGATCATGGAACGGATCACCACCTCCATTATTTCATAGCTGCTACAGCCAAGGCTGACATTTATTATTATGTTCTATTAAGTTCTTCCTTGCTTGTCATAATTGCTTGTCATAATGTTATATACCATATACATTTGCCTCAGTAACAAGTAAAATAACAAAATTTTGTTAGACAGTATGCCAAAGCAAACTCAGGGAATACACACCAGATCATCAGGACAATCAGCATGCAGACCAGCAATTTGCAAGTAATTGCCTTCAGATGAAAAATTACACCAAATATGCTCTGGTAAAACATGTTTGTCAATCTTGTTGGGAAGGTGAGCTCCTGTCAGGAATTCATTACATAAATCCAGTATTTTGACGTTGAGGTTGACTGCCTTTTTACGCTGTAAGAAAAATAAAGTACAAAACACACAGAATCTTCAGTACAAGCAGAAGTCAAAGGTTCTAAAACCTTAAAGGACTTTTCCAGAAATGAAGCAGGAAATACAACATTTAAGATTAGACTTACAGCATCAGCAAAATCCTAACATAGCGCTAAAGTCTCATACAGATCTATAATTTCAAACAGGATTGAAACTGGAAAGCAAATGCCTGTGTTTCTGCTGTAAGAAAATGTACAGTGGAGTTTTAGAATAATTTACCTAAGCTTTGCTAGTTGCTTGGCAAGCATTTACAAAATTATGCTTAGTATGACTGCTATGTAAAATACAGTGGAGAAAAAAAGGAAGCATCACTGAGATGGATAGATCCTACTAGTGTCCTGAAATACATGGGGAATTACAATTCACTTGTTACTGCTTGCATTGCACTATTTCCTGTAGACCGAAAAGCATTTGTTGCATTACAACCTTCCCGAGGGGTTTGCGATTTAGGGTGTTATCACCATACATTACAGTATTTCACATGTTTAACCTTACTGTAAGACCTGCTTCAGTGAACTTGCTCATGTTAGTAGAGTATGGTTTCTATTCCTTGTGGGTTCACAGCTCAAAAGAAAAGGCGTAGGATATAGATACAACATACTTGTAAAGCCCCCAAAATTGACAAAACCTGCAGATCTGCCCTCCCATTCCATCCTTACTCTTAAAAACGCCATCATTTGAGTTTTATTTCAGAAAGCAGAAATTCTCTGTAGCAGAAGTAAATCTCCACAACAGCGAAGGATTTCTGAAGTCTGAAATGAGAACTGAAAAGAAACACTGAGCAGCAAGGACAGAAGAAAAGTGAAACAGGTAGGAGAGGAAGAGGAAAATGTGCAAAAATAAGGTGCAAATAAAATTTTAAGTGAAAGGGAACAAAGTACTGTAGAACCAACAGCCAAATCAGAAACAAAACCCAGAGTCAAGGTTTCAGAGTTGTTCTTTGCACAAAGATAATTCTAAAAATATATTCTAGAAGCATGTTCCAGGTAACAAAACACAATCACAACCATGATCTTCAGAGTAACTTTGTTACATAAATCTGGTAAAAAAGTCTTCATAGAGATCTTTTTGGAGGGGATGACTCAAATAAACACGGTATTAACTTTATACAGGGATATGAGCTATGAATAAACATCCAACAGAGCATCCATACCACAAAGCACGGTGAAAGCTGACTGTTTTGGTAAATCTGATTCTGGCTACCATGAAAGCATACAAAAGCTCCAAGAGAAGTAGTCAGACCATGCCCAAACATTCAACTTTGAATCAGATTTACAACTTCTGATTACATGAGCACTAAAGGAAAGCCTGGCCACACACCCTTCTAAAACACTCTTCTTGATTAACCTGTCACCATAGGGCATGGGGTGCTGGTTTCCCTCCTCTGTAAACAGGCTGTTCAGACAGCTAAGCTACTATTTTAAGTATCTGATGTAGACACCAATCAAAGAAAGAACCACCCCAGGTCTTGCTTACAACTCTTCGGAACAAAGGAACAATGAGGGATAAACTAGGAAGAACAGCCAGCTAATATCTAAAAGACCATTAAAGAACACATTAAAAACCAACTGATTTAAAATAGACAAGATTAATCATCGCTGAGGAGACAAAATTCCACAGAGAACAATGGTAATCTTGGAAGACAAACTGGCCTAGAATCACATGATTCATGTCCCACATGTTTTATTATCTGGTCTTTGGTAGTAAGACAAATTTCTGTTCATATATTGTAGTCAAAAGTTACCTTTTCTTCATCCAAATGAATGCCACTGATTTCAAAATCAAACATAAAAAGTTCTGCCACTCGCCTAAAAATACAGTAAATCCCTGTTAAAACAGCCTCATTTGACAATAAGCATAATTTCTTAACAGATTTTTGTCCTTAGTAGTTATTTAGGTTTCATTTCTTTTACAGAGAATAACAACACTTATATTAATACTGTTATTATGAACATAGACTTCCTATGTTTTAGGTCCAGTTTACTCAGTGAAACAGGATTCTTTCATTGTTGTTATTTTAGTTGTCTGCATTGAAAATATACTTCAAAATAATTCCCATTACGTTAATCCAGATGTTAAACCAATTTGTGCAAATTAACATTTTAATCTGACACTCCATTTATTCTAACAAGTCAGAAAAAGACCTCTTCAAATTTACCATCCTTCATAGTGGTGAAAGAAGAAACAAATTCACTCAAATATTAAGTTTGCCTAACCATGACAGCGATGAAATAATTCAAAGCTGGAACTGAATAAGCAGCTAATAAAACATTTTACAGCAAGCATAAAGTAAGTTTTAAATATACTGATAATCTGGTTTGAAAGATGTAAGACTATAAACTGAAATCAAGTTATATAGTCTGTTCCCCGTTATTTTACTGCTAAAACACTGATATATACGCCACAGTGCAGCACCTCATTTTAATCAAAATGGTGTTATCTAAGAAAATTTTTTGGTTTTAGAGATGTCAGTTATTCATCTTAAACATATCTTATGCTGTACAGTCACAGAGACATCCTCCAAGAATACACAACTACAGGCTTCCTATCTCCTCTCCAGGTAATTTAACAGTGATGATTAGGTTAGTAACGGAGATGTAGCATGTTATCCAGTTGTAGTAATTAATTTAAGAGAACAGAATATAAGAACATTAAGGAATGATATACTGCATCTAAATATCAAAATTTATAAGCATTACTAAGTACCTGGTTTCTGGATCTAGGGAATTCATAGCAACTTCATCAGCTAGCAAACGTCTTAAACTCTGACACAACTCAACATCTGTATTTAATCTGGAAAGAACAGAGCAAAAGAATCACACATTAACAACAAACATTGATATTTCAATCTCTTGATATCAGTCATTCAAAGGCAGAGCTTAATGTTTACTGAAATAACATTAAAAATCAAGGACTCTATTTTCAAAATGCTTTCTGGTTCACAATCACATTTAAAATCTACAAAATTTGTACACAATGGATGTGTCAAAAAAATGGCATGGAAACATGTCTTGTGCATCCAATAGGAAAATACTTCTGGATGGCATTTTGTGGCAAACATGAGCAAGTCTAAGACTGACAGTTTATTTTTTATGCACAAAGTCACGGCAAGAGCGTAAGGGTGGAAGAATTGTTTTCTCATCCTTATTTTGAAAGGACTCCATTAAAGAAAAATCTGTGCTCAAGTTTGCCATCAGATAAACGTGCTGCTGGCTGCCACTGAAGTAGACTAATAGCTTAATATCCTCAGAACATTTCCTGATGCTCATCACTGTACCTGAGCCCAACAATGCCATGTCTATCTGATCTGGGGTCATGTTAACTACAGGCATGTATGTTGACCTGGATTACTCGGTGGGAAGCACAGTGCAGAATGAAACATACATACATGCATGCACGCATGCACAGATCGGCAGAACTGCAGTAGGCAGCAGCCCTCAGCCTGTATAGTCCTAAGCACTAACTTCTTCAATCAGCTGACATGGAAGAAGCCTCTGCAGCCCCACTGGTAAAATGAACTTAATAATTACAAATAACTGATTCAGAGGCAGAAGACGACATTGCGTCATGCCTGTACTTCAGAAAAGGCTCTGCGCAGAAGATGATAAATAAGAAGCCCAGCATTGTCAAAAAGTGCCTAAAAGCAGATACGTATTGTAGTAGCTCCTGAGGGATACCTTTTGTTCATGAAAATGAACACTGAATGACAGTTTTGATCATTTGCAGTAGTTTATGAGCCTACTGGGTTATTTTGTGAGTATATTCCTCTTTCTACATATTTCAAATCTGAAGCAGCATTCAGGTATTAAAGTCCTGCTGTTATAGATGATGGCGTATTCAATCAAATCATATACTTCAAAGTTTTGAAAAACCCAGTTTCAAGTGAAAGGCTTCCCAAACACACTGGCAAGACCAAATTTAATCTTGTATCTTTTTAGCTATCCATGTTACTCACAATGCTTACTAAATGAACTGATGCACTGCTGTACTCAAAAGTATTAAAGACTTCACTACCTCTACAATTTACAAGCTTGGGACAGCAAGTCCACTAGTCACTGCCTCCACTGTTACAAGACTGAAGCAGCAAACTGGGTCACTTTCACAGTACTGCTTGATAAAACTTTCACTTAAGAAGGCTACTCTTGAATGCCACAGGAAGGGAAGATACTGAAAGGACACTATCTGCAGATTAAAGATCTTCCCTTTTCACTTTCTCTGCAGCAAGAGCACAAGAGAAGCAAAAGTTCAGTGTGGTCAAGGATCACAGAAGGAACTTTCTGGATTTAAGATATTAAAAAATACCAAACCAAACCAAAACGAAAACGAAAACCAAAACAAAAACAAAACAAAAACAACAACAACAACAACAAAAACAACAACAACAAAAACAAAACAAACCAACCAAAACCTGTAGAAGAGCCAAACTTAAGAAACAGAAGTCTTTAGGAACATGTTCTATGAAACGCTGTTTTAAATAAAGCACAGGCATGCCAGAGTAGACCAGGCATATACCACAGCCCTAAATAGACACATCCTCAAACTCTTATTTTAATGGGAAACTGTCCTCTTTCCATACCCCACTCAGTGGCTGAAAGTCAAGGAACCAGCAAATCAGAAGAGAAAGGGCTGTAAAATATAACAGCTTAAATCTTAAAAAAAAATTAGCGTTTTGTATATACACTTTACAACAGCCAGTTAACTGTCACAAGTCCTAGAAAAATATGGCTTTGAGTCTTATGGGTTTCAGTGACATGGAGTCAGTAGATAACTTAAAAACTGTTCAGAACATAAACTGAAACTAAAATAGAATAGACTTTCATAAGATACTGTAACAAAGCTAAATCCTTTAAGTTCTGTAACAACAGGACTGAGGCTTTATTTTCATGTGTAAGTCCTTCCTACGTATTTTTTTGTTGATTGCTGCTGCCACAGACGATCATTCACACTTTTAAAGATGCATATGGAAATACTACATAAAAAAGCAGAAAACCTACTTCTCTACCATAGTTCCAATATTCCTGCAAGCCTCTTCAGCAGCTTCTCTGAATGCAAAGTCAGGATGGGCAATTTTCACAAAATCAGCCTGACAGAATTAAAAAACAGTGAGGCAAAAAGACAAGTTAAAAAAAAACTTCTATTTTAAATAAAGTTGCACTCAAGTAGTTCTACTGACATTAACATTAATTTCTAAAGTTCGGTGCAATCTATTTGTGGAATTCTCTTTTTTTTTCTAAGAAAAAAAAATCAACTTTATTGGAAAACCGTGCTGACAACTATTACACCAGACAGTGAACATGTCTTTCCAAAGAATATATTTAATCCATCCACTTCTTAAGAAGATATTTAGTATGCTGGGTATCTTAACAATCTTTATAATATAGAGATACTCCAGTGTATTTAAGTGTTATTACAAAAGAGGGGTTTTTTAATTAAAAATCACAGCTAAGAAGAAAGCACACCACCAAACAACCCCAGGGTTTGTTTTTTCTCAAACACTTTTTACTCTTGTGAATGGACCATCAAGTTACCCTTTGCCATCATTACCTAGTGGGAACAAATTTATTTAAAGAGAAAACCCCGAAGTTATTTTGGATTCAGAACAGGGTTGTTATTTGATTTACTAATTTAAGTAGGTCTCCAAATACTTAAGGGAGTTCAGAAGGCTACAAAGATGCTAAAAGAGGGCTGGCCTGACTTTGTTTAACAGTATGACTGCAATTTGATTGAACAGGCAACTTTATAAATGTTAACACACTTGAGATTTTTACTTAGAATCACAGAATATTTAGGGTTGGAAAAGACCTTAAAATCTAGTTCCGACTCCCCTGCCATGTCAGGGACACCTCACGCTAAACCATGTCTCCCAAGGCTCTGACAAATCCAGCCTTGAACACTGCCAGAGATGGAGCATTCATAACTTCCTTCAGCAACCCATTCCAGTACCTCACCACCCTAACAGGAAAGAATTTCTTCCTTAGATCTAGCCTAAACTTCCCCTGTTTAAGTTTTAACCCATTACCCTGTTTCCTGTCACTACAGTCCCTAATGAAGAGTCCCTCTCCAGCATCCTTTCAGGCCCCTTTCAGATACTGGAAGGCTGCTATGAGGTCTCCACGCAGCCTTCTCTTCTCCAGGCAAAACAGCCCCAACTTTCTCAGCCTGTCTATA
The DNA here is from genome assembly GCA_039877255.1 of Loriculus beryllinus. NCBI lineage: Eukaryota > Metazoa > Chordata > Aves > Psittaciformes > Psittacidae > Loriculus > Loriculus beryllinus. The sequence goes on from JBCJKH010056409.1 coordinate 31,515, forward strand.
TATGGGAGATGTTCCAGTCCCCTGATCATTCTCATGGCCCTCCTCTGGACTCGCTCCAACAGTTCCATGTCCTTTTTATATTGAGGACACCAGACCTGCACACAATACTCCAGGTGAGGTCTCATGAGAGCAGAGCAGAGGAGCAGGATCACCTCCTTGGCCCTGATGGTCATGCTCCTTTTGATGCAGCCCAGGATATGGCTAGCTTTCTGGGCTCATGTTAAGTTTTTTATCGATCAACAATTCTTAGAACCCCTGTTTAAAATTCTTTATAATATTGACAGAATATGTGCTGAATGGCACATCTCAATTCCTGCCAATCACCAAATTGCTCTGTACCTTTAAAAATATAAACCTGCCTTGAATCTAGAAAAGAATAAGGAACAAGATTTGAGAACTGAAAACACAGAGAATTCATATGTGAAAAACAAAAAATTCAGTGAGCTATTTATTAAGAACTGATTTCAGAACAAAGGTTCGATCTGCTTCCTTCAAGGAAAGAGTGATGCTACAATAAAAGATATACTTTGTATTGCTCTCCACAAACTGTTTGCCCAAAGCGTTTCGTTAAACTTAACATTTTCTTCATTACTTAAACTTACATCTTCTTCATTAACAGAAACTGCAATCTAGGAAATACCTGTGTTTTTTCTTGGGTTAATAGAAGGCAATCCTGTTCAGTTTCATCTGCTGCTTTTAATCTGGAAGCTCTTTATGGATCTTCACCTATAAACTTTCCTAATTTAAACATGTGTATTGCAGCTTTGAGAACAATTCCATGCTTTATCTAATGTAAGTTACACTGGAAAGCTTACGCAGTGATATTACGTCAGAAATATGCTTCTGATTTCACTGCTGTTTTTCTTGTGGCCTTTACATTATTTTTACTTCTGTATAAAAATTAACCAGACAGCCTGACAGGATTTGTAGTTACCTATCATTCAGTAAAAGCCTTTGTAATTAACTTTCAATCAATGCAATTTCCTGTCTCAGCACAAGATTTCATAGAGCTGATCTTCTATTTATTGTAGTGCAGAAAAATGATGAAATGTAATAACATGGTGGAAGCTTACTAAGACAATTAAAAAAAAAATGCTTCAATAATACAAAAAAAAGTAACTTACCAGGTCTGCTACTCTGCACAAGCTATCTGAAAGCTGATCAAAGATCATTACGGTCTCTGGCCCAGGTGGTGCTGAACATGCCTTCTGCACTAGCTGTTCTGATTCTTGCAATGCTTTGTCCTGTGCTTCTTGAAATCCTTCTGGACAGCTCAGTTCCGGAACGCCAAACAGACCCTGCAATGCAAAACACAATGAAAACACCCTCTTCCATCTCCACCCCTTTGCTTCAGGATGTAATTAGCACCATGTGTCCTGGGCTCATCAGTAGCAGTCATTTTTCTACTTCTTAGTAGCTGGTGCAGTGCTGTGGTTTTGATTTTCAGCCTGGGAACAGCACTGATAACACCGATGCTTTTAGTCGCTGCTCAGTAATGTTCAGTCTGACCAAGGACTTTATGAGTCTCATGCTCTGCCAGGGAGGAATTGAAGCCGGGAGGAAGCAGATGCAGGACACCTGACCCAAGGTAGCCAAAGAGGTATTCCATACCACAGCACACCATGCCCAGTATATAAACTGGGGGCAGCTACCCAGGAGGGCCAGATCACTGCTCAGGTCGGGCTGGGTATCAGTCAGTGGGTGGTGAACGGTTGTGTTCTCTTCCCTTGTTATTTCCCTTATCATTATTATTGTTGGTGGCAGCAGCAGTGATTTGTGTTATACTTAGTTAAAGGACTGTTCTTATCTCAACCCATGGGAGTTACAGTCTTTCGATTCTCCTCCCCATCCCTCCGGGAGCAGAGGGAGGAAGCGATGGGAGTGAGCAAGCAGCTGCGTGGTTATGGGCTGCCAGCTGGGCTTAAACCATGAGACCACAGAATTTTACCAAAACAACGCCAGCTACCATATTGTGACACTTCACTAAAAAGTTCCCGCATGACTGTCTCTGTAGAGAGAATAGTCACAAAATGAATCACAGACACTGGTATCACATGAAAACATCTTCATTTCACAGAGCAAAACCTCCCTGAGGTTCTCAGGACTGTTCTCAGCAAACCTTAAGAGTTCAGCATCAAATCCTCATAAACCTGCCTCTTTTCTCAATGCATTTTTTATCTTGCTTCAAAAGCATGGGCACCAGAAAACTCTAGAAAGCCTGTCTACATTCTGAAATGAGATAAAGTCATCACTCTGAAGCAAAAGAGACTTATCAATGAATGTGAGGACTAAGCAGGAGTGTCAAAACAATTAACGTGCTGGCCAGGTGCCCTAGATATCAAGCAATAGGACAGTTAGTAGTCTCAAGGTCATTAAATAAGCCCAAATACTGGAAACAGATTTCAAAGGAACAACTCAAAAAATGTTATGATATAAACAGTTTTATTCCTGAAGTTCTTACGAAGCCTGGCTCTGTCCAATAGGGCAAGGTAAACACACTGACTTGTGCAAGGAAGACACATGCAGCAGTTATTTTCTTCATTTGTGGAAGGGAATTAAAGAGGTCCTGCTGCAGATCAAACAAAATTGCTAACACACATGCTAGAGAAGTTCCACAACATACACCTACAATGCTAAAAAAAAAAAAGTCACTTAAAAGAGCATCTCTGCAAGCAAAAGGAACACTGAAAAAGACATGATTGTTTACAGATATAAACACGCATATAAACAAGTGCACTCAAACGTAAACATACACATCACTCTTCAATAGTGCTTGCTGTATAAGAGTCTCAAGACTACTCTTTCACTAAGCTCCTCAGTCAGCTGCAATTTCCCAGTGAGGTCCTGGCCTTCCCGCTGCCCTATATCACTGTGCACCCTCCCAGGTGAGCTCCTTCTGCACATACTGTCTTCTGTGAACAGGAGGTATCTTCTCTTAGAAATAAATTAGCCACAGAACAACTCTTCTATGACACCAAGCTTGACATGAATATTTAAAAATTACCAAAAAAAAAAAAGTTAAGCCTGGTGCAGATTTCTGTGTCTTTAACAGCAGTGTGGCTGCATGGCTGCAGCATTGTTCTCTTTGCTTGGCCTCAGCCTTTACATCCTACCTGTCCCAGCCTCTTTGCAAACCTGAAATTTGCATTTCTATTTCCAAAGAACTGAATATCCTCTCTGTCCACCAAGCAAATCCAGAACTCATTCCTAGACCAGTAAATGCACAATATTTAACCGAATCACTTCTGTGGAGCACAACTTACACCAGTGGGTTTGCAGAGGCAGGACAACCTGAAGAAAAGTTTCCCAAACAAGTGCTGGATTATAAACAGCGGTGAAATTTATCCTCACTCAACCCCTTAGTGCCAGAGTGCAACAGCTTCACCAGCCTGGGCACTGGTGCCCTACTATAGCAGGAATATGTTGCCCAGGAACTGGTTTAGACTCCCGGCAAACACATCCAACTCACCCCAAAAGAAATAAACCGAAAAGCCCGAGGGTTTTCACCAACCCAGCAAACAACTGCTTTTTTTGCCACAAGCAACTGGATGTCACAAATGACACCCACACAAGAGGCTGTCAGCAGTCGAAGTGATTTTAAAGCACTGCCATTGTGCAACAGTGCACAGACACGACACTGACAGGCCACTGACAGATTAAAAAAGGCACGGACAGGTAAGCGCTGGCAGTGGAAGGGGTAATGTATGCACAATCTCTATTGAGGCTCTAAGCAAATGTTTCAATAAACAAGGCCGTGATTTTCAACTGCTGATGTGTCCAGAAAACAGAATGTTTCGGTTCATTAGAACCAAAACGAATTCTCACGAGGCTGTAAGGGCCTAACCCTTTGGTAACAGCCCGGCTGTCCCCGCCACCGCGAGTTAAGCTTTAGAAGCCAGAATTACACAAGGAAAGCAAAGCGCAAGGGTGCCGGCAGCCAGCCCGCAGCAGGCCCCTGCCCTTCCCCTCCCACCGCTCACCGTCTCCCTGCCTGCCGCGCTGCCGCGCAGCTGCTGCTGCTGCTGCTTCGCATCGAAGGCGGCGCCCACCGGGCACCAGCTGGTGCTGACGGCCCGGCGGCCCGGCCCCGCGGCCCGGCCCTGCAGCGCCCGGCTCAGCGCCGCGGGCAGCGCCCGCCGGCAGCCGGCCAGCATGGCTGAGCGGCACGGCGCGGGCCCCGGGAAAGGCCCAGGCGCGCCCGGATCCGTCCTCAGCCACAACCTCCGCTCGTCCGGGCCCACGGGAGGAGGAGCTCGCTGCGCCCGCCGCCTCTCAGCCCGCCCGCCGATCTCCTCCCCCGGCCGTTCCAGCGCGGAGGCGCCCTCTGCCAGCGGCTTGTCTCGGAACTGGGGCCTGGCGCACGGGCTGTAGGGCTGGCGGGAGGAGGGGCCTCTGCCCCAAAGCCTGCTACGTGTTCTCCAGTTAAGCCCATTTTATAGCGTTTTTTGTCAAGATGCTTCGTACACAGCCTTGGTTTACAGGGAAAACATCTCTCACTGAAAGGGTCACAAAACCCTTCTTTCTGTCTTAGAATCCTGGTATCTCCTTCCCTGTAACCCAGCCGACATGGAAGTGTAGCTGCTTTTCCTGAAGGAAACCCGTCCCACCATTACCGTTTTGGGTCTGTGGTCCACACTCGCAGATTGACAGCTGTGAGGATGTGTCCACGTTCCCCTGCTTCCCCAGCAGCATCAGGGGTGACAGGAGCCCTGTCCTCATGCTCCTGCATTGCATTGCACTGAAGTTCGCGATGCTGACCTGTGTCATCTCTGCTTTGTTTGCTTTTAAGGGAGGGAGTGAGACTTACCAGCATGTTTTGGACTTTTTTTTAAATTATATATATATATCTATATCTATCTATCTATCTATCTATCTATCTATCTATAGATAGATAGATAGATATATTTAGTTTTAGGGGAAAAGGGAAAAAAAGGATTCCAACAAAATTCACAAAAATTAAGGTTTCGTGGCACATGACATATCTCTCAGATCAGTTCTTCAGTATGTCTGCCTCCGTGTTGATTAAAAGTTATCTTTCACTTGTGAGAGTTTCTTTTGCACCAGCTAACTGAAGTACGGCAGTGTTTTGCTGTATTTTTGCACCAGCATTGAATATCTGCCCACATCAGAGAATCCACACGACAGTTCCTTCTGTCACTCCGTTTTGCTTGATTTCAGGCATTTTGTTACACAGAGAGCAAAGAACCACGTTTAAAAGCTGTAAAATCCACCCAGCTGCAACAACACTTGTGCCACAGAACAAGCAGGCCCTGTGGGGATATCAAACTGTGACACAGAACAAGCAGCTCCTACAGAGATCTCAAACTGCACTAATTCTGAGTTTAGAAATCCTTTTGAAATGCTTGGATCTAAACCAGTCAATTTTCAAGTCCATCTACACATGCCACCTAGAATGGTATCAACTTGCTTGGAAATAACTGCTGCTTAATGTTTATGCAAGATACCAGGGACCCACATCTCATAATTCCAGAACTTGAAATTTTATCTTATGTTTAGGCCCACTTTCTTTTAAAGCAGTTGTCCTTCAGAACCTATGCACTCCTCTATAACTGCAATGAGTCACCAAACCAGTCGTGTCAAACCCAGCACTGTAAATTCTTAAGAGTTGTGCTCTCTTGCTCAGAAGCTGCTCCTGGAAACAGCTGTCCTGGAACTGTAGCAGTAGAAACAGTTTATGCACATTAGGACTTTTTGTTTGTTTGTTTTAGTTTTAAACAAAGCTAAGGACAGCAGATTAGGAGAGTTTAGTAAATAAACACCTGGTACCTTAAGACTGGGACAAAAAATTGTTTATTTCAAACTCTTCAGAGTATGGCTTTGAAGCCTTAAGCTTTGTTTTAGCAGCTGCTCATGAAAACTTCAGCACAATAAGTTGTGCAATGAGCAGTTGTGTGCCTGGTTTCCTACAGATACAAGTAGTGTGATCCTACACCTTCCCAATGTGATGACTTCAGTAAAAAAGGAGAAGAAAGAAAATTGAAACAAACATAAAAAATAATAAATTTTTAGGGAGATGCCTAGCTGGTCCCAACCTGCCAACTGCCCTATGTCTCCCTTTCATCTCTCAATGTACTTCCCTGGCTGATTTCTATTTTCTGTGAAATCCAGCAGAAATTGGCCAGCAGATAACTTCATTACGGAAGGCTGAAGGTCACAGACACGTGGTATTCCCAGATAACAGAGTTATGTGCCGGGCAATGGCAACTGCTCCAGCAGGTCAGAGGTGCTGAACAGGAGGAACCCAGAGAAGGTGGTATCATCATCAGCATCTGCAAACAGCCCGTTGAAAGTCTCTCCATGGTGAGCCTGCAGCCACACCTCATCTCCTCCTTGTAGCTCGAGGATGGTGGCTCCTGAAGCCTGGTCCTCTCCACTCTGGTACCTGTCCACGGTGTGCAGCATCTTGATGCCATTTTTAACTAGAGCTACTCGAACATTCCTTGAGTAGACAGTGATGTGGTAGGTGAAATAGTAAACACCAGGGTATTTGCAGGTGAATTTGCCAGTAGCTGAGTTGTAGTCATTTAGACCATTATACAGTACCTTGTCAAACTTGATCGGGCGATTTGGAGGGGGAAATTTGGTGGCGACTGTAAGACCGACACTAAAAGCACTTCTTGGCAGGACTGCTGGGGCACCTACATTCCCCTTATCTCCTCTGTCTCCTTTCAAGCCTCTTTCCCCCTGAACTCCTGGATTACTCTGTGGCCCCAGATCTCCAGTATTACCTTTAGGACCTGGATTACCAGTTGGGCCAATTGGCCCTGGGAAGCCAACTCTTCCAGGATGGCCAATGTCACCCTTAGTCCCTTTTGGACCTATGGGCCCAATGTCTCCTTTCAACCCCTTTTGTCCTTGCAGTCCCAGCTCTCCCTTCTGACCCTTGTAACCCACTGACCCTATAATTCCTTTCGGTCCCAGTTTCCCAGGTCGTCCTCTTTCTCCTTTATCTCCTTTGTTCCCCTTCTCTTCAACAGTCCCATTTTCTCCTAAATGGAAAAAAAAAAAAAAAAAAGAATTACTCTAAAGATGTGCAAGTCCAACACCCAGGTTACTGAATTTGTGCAGAAATGATGTGATACCACTTGCTCAGTGACTGACTCCCTGCATTTATGCACTAATTGTTCTGCTCATATATGTCCATCTGACAAGGAGACGTGCTACATACACATAGGTTGGCTAAACAGATGAAGTATATATACAGCATCTATTTTTGTGCATAATTTTAACTTCTACAGTTTCTCTTTAAAGCCCATTTCCCTAAAGCTGAATATTTAGCTACAGGATCCTCACTTTCTTAAGGTAACTGCAGATGCAGTGTCTTTCTCAGCAGCTGACAAAAGGATCATAGATGAGGAAGGTAGGACAACAGGCTGAATGAACAAGTTTCAGGGCATCAGAGGCAGCAGGGATAACTGGTGGTGGCAAATTCCTCTTGTATTGTCAGCATCTGTGTGCAGCCTCTATTACTCCTGGAAAAAGGTTTTTTGACCTTTACGATACTTTCACTACAGCTATAATGTGTAGTGCTCACAAACGCAAGGGCAGCATGTGGTGGACAATAAATTGAAACACTTCTGCTCTGACCTCGTTCGCCTTTCTCGCCATTTGCACCATCTTTTCCTGGACTGCCAGGAAGTCCTGCTTCACCTAGTACAAAAGAGAAAAACAGATTTCTATTAAACAATTACATTACTAGAAAACTTTGCATGAATCCTTCTCTAATCCTTCCTCTTCAAGCCTGGCTAAGCAGTAATGTAAAGAGTAGTCTTATTCCTGATTTTTAGTGGGTGCCACTGCTGGTACTTTTATCATATGGAGAGATTGACGGCACAGACACTCTGCTTGAGGATAGTGCTTTTTTGAGACAGAGGAAATCCTACGGTTATTGAAGTATGGAGAGGACCTACACCCTGGTCCAGACCACCAATGTTAAAACGTCTTGTCCTGTTATTACTGTGATCCATGGAAGATACCAGCAGGAAAAGGTGGAAGGGTTTATCTGATAAAGACAAGTTTGATCCAGATTGAATTGTGCAGCTGAGTTAACCAGACCCATGATGACAGTGTCTGGTTTATGCATTAAACCATAATGCCACCTCCATGATGCCACACAATAGCTGACCTAACATAAAGCCTGTTGAGGAAAAGTTCTCCCCCAGAATTTTGTGAACGGATTTGAAGCAGCAGATTTGCACTTTTCTTGTGATCTGCATTCTGGGGTTGTGACACTTCAGATGAAGTGTTATATCTCCACATGCCCGCAGATTTACCACTTCATGCAACCCTGGTCTTGATATTTCAGCATGAATACAAGGGCCATCATTAAGCTAAGGCTTAAAGTACTGTGGGAATGATTAGCTTTAGAATGCTGAGAAGATTGCCTCTGTCTTCAGGATCACACGCAAATCTTTATTAAAGCCTGTTACAATAGACATGAAACCTATACTGCTTCTCAATAGTCTCTATTCCTGAACTTCCTCTAGTGGCTCTTGGGTTACAGCAAGTAGTCACACTCAGAAGCAAGTCCTACAAATGTAAAATTTGAAAGAGAAATCTTCTTACCACTACATACTTCATATCACACTGAACAAGGTATCAGTTGTTGGGTTTTTTTTCACTGGGCTTGAAGATCTTCACAGAAATATAATTGCTATCAGAGATGTAGGAGTAGGTTTACAGGCTTTAAAATTTTCCCAAAGTGGAAGGAAAAGTCTTTTTTCTTTTGTTTTTATCCAATTGACCTGGCTTCTCCAAGTATTAACCATCTTGCTTTCATTATTAGGTCTTTCTTTATATTTCCTTCTTCAAATGAGTGAAAGACAAATGTCTGAAATGTTTTCTGAAGTCTAGGCAGAATAACCCCATTAATGCAGTGACCATCAACAGCTTCAGGAATGAATGACATTGCATTTGATACATGATATCATTTATTTTAAAGACAGTACCTCTATCTCCCTTGTCCCCTTTTGAACCATCATGTCCATCACGACCAGGTATGCCATTGTGCCCAGGATTGCCAGGGATGCCAGGATAGCCTTGGGTGCAGACATCCTGTTTTTGTGTTTCTGCTGTGCTGACTACAACAGCCAGTAGTATAAGCCAGCTTTTCATTCTTTAGATGGGCGATAAGATTTTGGCTGAAAATTTAAGAGAGAAAAGTACATCTTCCTAAGTCTACCTTATAAGGAGGTGCAGCATTGTGGAAGGAGGAACAAAAAGAAATGGCTTTTCACCATGTCTGTTGTTTTGTTTTGGATTATTTATCGGTCTCTATATAGCATGAAGTACAGTCCTGGAGGTTTCTGAGTGTTATTCCAAATAATAATTTAATGGGAATGTCAGCCATGGTGTCATTATTCACTTGAAATATTAACTCAGCTTTACACAATTGAAAATATTCGTTATTCCTGTTATATTTAAACCATGAATGCTTTGATAAAGACTAGATTTCATGGATTTGGCTGAATTTAACCCAAATCTCAAGGTCAGAATAAAAAGGCATCTTGGGCAAAAGCGATCACCTCTCCATACCTACCCCTATACCCAGTAATTTACAGCAAAGATTATACACTTGCAGTGGCTATTTGCTGAAGAACTTCCAGTGGCCTATCTTACTCCAACCAAAGCTCTAAGACCCCCAATGCCTGGCATGTCTACAAGTAAGTATACTAATATTAATGTTGTTGCTGTCCTAAGCCCAAATCAACAGTCAAAATACCAAGTCTTGGGGTGTGAATTGGTAGGACCAGCAATCCCATGTTCATACACAAGGATTCGTACAATTCCCTGTTTCTCTGAGCTGTAGTTTTGCTTACATAATGTATAGGCATTCTCCTTGTTCATAAATCTCTTTGTACATTCCTATAGCCAGAACAGTGCCCAGAGAGGAGTTATTTCATGGCCATTGCTGACTTTCAGAGACGTACAGAAGCCTGTCTACACCTCCCAGCTTCCTCTTCCTGATTTCAAAGACTTCCTATCAATTGGCACCTTACACATTTGCAGTCTGTAAGGAAACCCTTCTCTTTGAGCTCCAAACTTTTATCAGTGTTAGCCAGTTAGAACCCACTATCAGTCTAACAGCTTCTTAAAGGAATAATAATTAAGCTAGTTGAATATAACCAAGAAACAGCAGTGGTCTTAATGCCCACTTCTCCATCCACACTTCTCCCTCCACCTATTTGTGACTGCAGAGCTGTACTCCTCCTAGGTGCTGGAGGAGTAGCTAGGGCAGTTCAACCTCCTAATTCAGCACAAGGAAATCATCTTTTTCTTTCTCTCTTTTTTTTAGTTGGAGTTAGTCATCTACTGGGTTAATAGGTTGAATGATCTTAGAGGGGGTCAGAGCTGGAGCAGGATGAGATGCGCAAAGATGTGATCAAGTAAGAGAGATTTTTGGCAAAACCAAGTCTTTAATCCAGTTCTTCCCTTTCATGTAGCTATGCTACTTGAAGTCCATCTTATACGTGTCTTTTCATTAGTGTCTCTCCTATATAATGTCTTTTAATGTAGGCCCACCAAAGCAAATTGGTACTTAATTCTGGACACAACTGATTTAAGTGAGTGTAAGAACAATTAATAGGAAGATATTTGACTGAGGAACAAAAAATCAAATAGCCACATTTTATTTGAATTAATATTCATAAAGCCCTAATGCACAGAAGTTTTAGCTATACAGGTTAAGTACTTATACACATAAAAGTGTTAGAATGAGTAAATTTTACATAATTGGCTTTTGAATTGGTTCTTTCATTAATGAGAACTTTATATTCAGATCAGTATTCCTTTTGAAATATGAACTAGTACTCACTCAAAAAAATTATATCTTTTGTTTAATTTCTTCACCACCATTTTTCAGTCTTGTGAAACACTGCACAGCAGCACAATGCCTTGTCGCGAGAGACTAGTATGTTGTCAGTAAGAATAATTACACCATTAGTAATATTTGATCTAAATACTCTTTGAACTTAATTTATAGAGGAAGACCTTAATTTTGGTACACATTTCTTAATCTTTTTATTCCGTCTTTAGAAAAGTTCCCTATTTTGCAGCCACTGTTGGAAATGTTATTTATGGTGACTTTGCCAATGGTCTAAAGAGAGATGCTGAAAAAATCCAGCAGCAAAATCCCACTTTGTTTGCTGCTGCTGGCTAGAACTAAATAAAGTTGAAAATAGATTAAATATTTGCTAGTTCTGAGCTCGTTTACTGCCTTAGTCAGAGGACTCCAGAGGAGTGTAAAAGGAAGAATTGCTCTGTATGATGTTGTTAGGATACGATGCACCCCATGGAGAAGCCTGACAGTCCTTGTCTACTGACAAAAAACACCATTCCCAGTTGTCTAAGAAGAGAGTGTGTCTTGCCTAAGGAATAGATAGTTTGACTCCCACACATGCACTCCTCTCCACAAGCTGACAATATCAACATCATCATCTCTACCTCATCACATATATATGATCTTTGGTCTTACCTCATTCACTTTGTACTTGCAGTGTTCTTGGGCATCTTTAAGCAGAGCGTTAAAGTTTCATGTAAAGGAAGGTGAGCTCCAAATATGTGCCTTGACGACAAGCATTTGTTTGGTCACTAAATTCTCAAAGGTCAGTGGTTTAATTTTGAGAGCTGTTCAATAATTAAAACAGAGGTTTAAAGTGGAATCTTCCTATTTATTCCAATATGAAGCTGAAGTACCCTGTACTTTGGCTTTCGCCACTGTTACATGAAAGAAAGTGGATTAGCCAGGCTTTGATTTGCCTGTTCCATTATACAAATACATTACACAGATTGTTACCTTGGCTGGTTTGTAGGATGGAGGGCATGTCTTTTACTATTATTGTGCTGCAAAAACATGTAATAAATTTAGTTCATGTATCAAGCAATTTACAACAGAATTACTGACAAAAAGACTATAGAAATTAAAAAAAATGTCATTACAAATATTAGGTGATTATGAAAAATAAGCAACCAAGTTGAATTAAAGTAAATAAACTGAATGCCAAAGAAAGCTTTGCATGTGCAATTAGCAGGCTCCCCATCTAGCCATTCAAGCATCAGTCAAAGCTATTGTGCTATTAAGTTATGTACTAAATTTGTAACTAAATTTGAAGAAGCCATAAATTGATACTTAACTGGGTCTTCTTGAAACTACTGCAACTTCTGCTGTCTAAGGACTAGTGGAAGTAAAGCAACTGAGCGTATCAACTCCTTAAACGATGCTTGTGAACAGTGAAGGATAAAACCAATAGCAACAGGAGTTAATGTGTTACAGGAAGTGGCCTCAGTTCACCCCTGTTGGTACAAGTGACTGAAAACACTGTCTGAGGAGGTTCCCATGACGTGTGTGCTCATGTATCGAATGTGAGGGTACGTTACTGCACAGATCAGCAGTGAATTGTGTTCACCGAGGTCTTCACCACCACCCTGTGGTAATAAGGAAATACTACAAGCGTTATGGTGCCCTGATTTTTATCTGGGACATTGCCTCTACCGTGCTCTGAGGAAGAGGAAGGACAATGTGCAATTAGCTGCTCTACTTGAATGAACTTCTGTAGCCAAATTAGCCTCGCTGCTGTGCTAATTGAGAAGAAGAAATGAAACCCATGATGGGAGAGCTGGTGGCTCTGGGGGGATAGCTCTGGGGGCCTCTGGGGACATGCCATGCGCAGCAGCAGCAGTCCTGGGCTGGCAGGGTCCTCACGCTGGCCCAGAAGAGGCTGTGAATTTTACAGTGACAACAGTCACGATCTGTCTGTCCCAATCCTGAGGTGGAATGACATAATTCATTAGTTACATCTACCCTGATGGACTGTGCAATTAATCTGGTTTGAGGCTTTCTTAGCAGAGAACCAAGAAAGCTATTGTAAAAATGGCTTTAAAGGCAATCATTAATATCAGGTGATTTTTTGTGTGCCTTGTATCATCACAGAATTATGCCTTAGAGATAGTAGCCAAAGTTCACCATTTGCTCTTAAAAAAACGTTGCATCTGAATGGCAGAAGATGCAGAGATTTTTAGATTGACTGCTGTGCTAATTGCCTTTGTTACCAGCTGAATGTGGTGGCAATGCCCATGAGATAGATGGCTATTAAAAGAGGATATACCCAACCTTATTAGCAGAGCACCTTCTAGATACATTTTCAGTCCTTCATGAGTCGCTATCTCAATGTCTTTGTATGCTTATAGATAAAGGCCAAGGTTAACTGTACTTGGCCAGTATGACTACTGACAGTTCACTTCAGTGCATGTACTGGGTCATCTGCCTTCTTATTTCTAATGTGAAAGAAGCAAGGAGGAATTTGGTGTGTACCTTGTTCTGCCAGCAAAGTCCCTCAGGAGCACCTGGTGCTCCTCTTTCCCCTGAAGCAGTTTCAGCTTTCCAAAAATCAGTCAATAAATACTACATCATCCTGTGTTTCTTGTCTTAGCAAAACTGAGTGCTGGAAGGGAGTCATAGTCCTTGCTCTGTTAACCTCTGCCCTCTCAGATTTGCCCTTCTTCATTTGGCTGACACCAGACCCCAGTGATGTGGATGGCTTTCAACCTTCACCTGTCTGGAGTGGTTTGTCTGTCACTGCTGGTGGCCCACCCTGAATGTTTAAAACATTAAAATTCCTTGGGTAAAACCTTGCCAGGTATCATCACTCCATTGTCTCCTGTCCCTACCCTCTTTGGCCCCCCACCAAGATGCACAACAGAAATGCAAGATGTAACATAAACAGAGGGAGGGTGCAATGGGTGTGGATCACTTGTCTGGTGAAACCTGCTGTAGGTGCCAGCAGAAACATCATCTGGGGGTGCCAAATGGAGTCTATAAAGGGGTGTAAATATATACATATATATATATAAACACATACACACACAAGTCTTTCTTTTTTTGAAACCAGAGCCTAAATACCTAATATTTTCAGCCCTCAGTACTCACCTGGAAACCAGAAGTCAGTTTTGACTGCAGTGAACTGAACCTAACACAGACCTAAGATTAAAAATCCCCCACATGCTGACGGTTTATACAGTTTTGACATATTCTCACGATTACATGTTCTCTAGCTTATTAGAGTAAGTGAATTTTGAAAAGCATTCAGAAACACACTAAATGTTTGCATGCTTCCCATACATGATGTGAAGTTTTCAGGATTCAGCCTCACTGCAAAAGCATAAAGTAAAATGCATGAATGAGCTCACCATGGCCAGATGAATTGCAGGCTCCTTAGAAAGCCTATTGAGCACAATGTCCTGCTCCAGTGTTTGCTCAAACTATATTTTTCAGTCATCCAGTCTACCTAAGTGCTTGACTGTGCCTTTCACTTTGATCTGGGAGCACTCAGGACACATCCCTCTGCAGCAGCAGCACTCGGGAGGCCTAGGAAACTCTCAGCTTTGAGGCAAACCAAGAAACAGAGATAAGAGCTTGGACAGTGGAAGGAGGTGGAAAGAACTGGCAAACCCAACTATCCTACCAGCATTTGATCTCTCCAAAGCATTTTTGATGAGAAGATTTCAGCAAAGTTTGTTAAAGCCTATGTGTTTCCATGAAACAGTTTTTGACACAGCCTTGAGCAGGAAGGACACAGGCGTGCCTTTCAGATGTGGTCTCCTGCTCTGTCAAAATAGTGAGAAAGGAATAACTTCCCTGAATCAGAGCAGTAAGCTGAATCTCCAGCAGTGCTGCCCCTTGCTCTAACAAGCAGGCAGGTAAGCCTCTTCCCACACATTTACAGAACATATCTTTTGGGTGAACCCCTTTAAAATGTTTTACTTTTGTTTCAAAGAAAACGAGCATTTGTCCTTCCCCACCTGAACTACAGTACTTGTCACCATGCTCCATAGCTTCATTTGCATTTACTTCCAAGGGGTGCTGTGGGAGCTGTCTGGCAGAACAAGGTAAAGCAGAGTGATCTTGGATGCACACGGCTGGGCAATAACAAGGACGGGTTTTGTCTGAACAGTGATTCAACCCCAGAATCAGATTTAGTAGTTGTTAAAATGAACTTGTGCTGGAAGTACTGTAGCTGTTACTGGAAAACTAAGTAACTGTTTTTTTGCTTTAAAATAATAAATATGACAGTTGATACATTTTTGCATCACAGGGAATATTTTGTAGACAATAGAAAAACTCCACAACCATTTTAAAACTGGACAATAAAGTTTTATAAGACACAGCTGAGGAATTTCAGTCTTGTACATTATTTAATTCAAACATGTACAATAAGAGAAAAATAATAGGAATGTAAGTTTGTACTTATTTCCAGAAAATAGATTCATTTGACAAATAATGTTCCAAGAGTAAATAAACCTTGTAATGCAATTACTTCTGAACAAATGTACATCAAACTACTGGAGTCCTACACATTGTACTTCAGCTGTCAACAGCCAATTCATCTGCTCTGTAGCCAGGACAATTGACTTACAACATGTGTAACAGCACACAGATGGTAAGATGCACAAAGCAATGTATGCAAGATAAAATGTTACAAAACACTTGTAAAAAAAAAAAAAAGAATGTAATCCCTAGTATTTACAACAAACAGTTTTAAATTAGAGATCATTTAGAAGGCATCTCCTACATACAAATGCCACAAGTATAGAAAAGAAAGCAGAAAGGCAGTCAAAGAAAGGTACTGTGTTAGCTATGCATGAAGACCTTTGGCTCCAGAACTCTGTTATATTTTCAAAAGACAACTAAACTGTGGAACATTCGAGTAGTCTGTCTTTGAACTCCATTATTACACTGACCGCTAAAACTCAATGTGAAATTTAGCATGGCAAGAGCCACTTGTAAAACAATCTTATTATTTTATACATCAAATGCTCTGAGTTAGGTGCAATTATGGTTTGGCATTTTCCTAACTCAGTGGGAACACATTTGACGACAACTACATTTTACTGCATCATATGCACAAAGTCTGAGGTTATCTGCTCAGCAGGCCTTCAGGAAGGCTCTGGCTGTGCTTTATCTAAATGAGGCACAAATATGCTTAGTAGTTGCCCTAGAGCTTTTTATGGTAACTTAAAGCATGCAAAAGAAAGAGCAAAAGAGCAGAAGTTGCTGTCATACCTTTCTGATCATATATAAGTTTTGTCATTAGAAGGAGAATCAGGACAAGAGCTGCTAGAACACAAACTTCTACATTTTAGTAGTTGCAGCTCTTCTTCCCACAGACTCTAAAGTCAGGCTGAACCCCAAGTAAATATTTGTCTTAATTGTTGGATAATGTAATTGTGTTTTCCTTTAACTACAATTTGTTTAGAAGATTATGGTGTGGTCTGAACTTGGTCTGTCTTGTTATATTTTATCTTAATCTGTCACAAGGTCAGATTGCAAAGACAGAGTATTATAAAACCACCATGCCTTTACGCAGGGCACTATATGTAAAACTTTCCTGAATAATCTACACCATGAAACATTTGCTTTTTATATTTCTGACATTTGATTCTTGAGAAAAAAACTGCTGCATCCAAAACCATATGCAAACATTTCTGTTCATTTTTAGGGCTAAGGCACCAGCACTATTATGTGGGAAGACCCTCAATGGGCAGTGACGTGTCAGAAGATACATCCAAACACCTCCTTTTTTCTCCAGCACTCCATAGACGCAAAGCATGGAAGGAAGTAGGTTTTAGCAAGGACACATATGTAAGTGAGTGTGGATCTCCTAACATCTTCTTGTCTGGCTGGGAAAGTTTCTGGGTGAGCACTGCAATCCAACTTCAGACACTTCTTTTTTCCATCTAGGAAAAGTCTTTTGAAATGTGATTACGAAAAACATAATCTCCATTTCCACAGTACATGCATCGCTTTGGTTTGCAGGCCTGAATGTGGTACACAGCCACAAAAATTGCTATGCAGGAAACACAAAAGGGTTACTCATTTAAGGGAAAGGGCATGCATCCATGCCTGCATTTGGAAGTCTGCTCCATATGTTTAAATTGAGCATTTAGAATTATCTTAAGAAAAAAAAATCTGAACAGAAATAGCTTGTTCTTAAATGTTTCAGGTCATCTTGCATCACTATGGGAAAGCACAAGCAAGGAAGTTCATTATGCAGTGAACAATCCAGCTGAGCAATCCAGACTTTGCATTATTGCTGACTTATGTACACAAGGCATTTGAAATGTACAGTTGTCAAAAGACGTATTTTAAAATCAAAACCACAAACCTGGGCTTTGCAGAAGTTGCCACAAAGTTATTAAATCACAAAATCTAAAGACTAGTGGGCTTCACAACACTGACAATAAAAAAAGAAATAGAGGTAACAATAGTAGTAAGAACAAATACACGTTTAAAATAAGGCCTTTTTACATTGCCTTTAAGATGCCTGGCCTCTAGCCTCTTGTTTGTTCTTCATATATTACAGATTCATGACAAAGCTGATTGTGTCCATTGTCAAATAATACCCTCGGATCTATCCTTATCATCATATAATGCCCTTAATCAGCAGCATAGGATAAAGCATTGTAAAGACATTCATAGCAAATCGGGTCTGAAACATACAAAGCCTTTCTTTTTTTCCATATCACCAGCAGTCTTGTTATTCTTAATGAGAGCTATCAAAGCAGAAATGATCGGTGCTGCAAATACCAAGATCCTGCTTCTTCCTGGTGGCTTTTTTTCATGTCATAGGCAAATCATAGCAATGCAAATCATGTATTGCATATGCTGGCCAGAGTTGACCTTAATCAATCTTAGTCAGGTTCTCCCCTTCCAATAGAGACTCTGAGACAAAAATCTGCCTCTGGTCCACAGAGTTTCTCTGTCTCCTCCAGTAAGGATTTCTCTTTCTTTGTGAAGAAAATTGGTCAAAATCCATTGTCAACTGACTGTGTATAAAGAGCATGAATTCAGATCGCTTCAATATATTTACATTATTACTTATCCACTTTCTAAGTCAAGCTATACGAATATAAAGTGTGAGAACTATGTAACATAGCCAGCAGTCAGCACATACTGTCTCAACTCTTGACTTTGTACGTTCACATTATCTTTGTTAGAAAACAAAAAAATACCTTTTACACAGAGAAATAAGCATGTTGGAAATATACAGAAGCATCTCCCAGGCAAGGAAGTGCACAAAAAAGTGATATAAAAGCTCCATTCTGAAGAGCTTACATGCATGTAGTATATTGCTGTGACTGAAATTAATCATTCTTAGATGCCCTGGACTCCTCTTGTTTCCCCTTCTGTGCAATAAATGCACATATCTTTATAGTTCATTTCACACACTGTTCATGTTTCTATATGACAGAATAAAATTTCCCTGTTCCAATCTGGAATATGGTAAGGCCTTGCGGGATGTTCTCCTGCCATCGGCAATTTAGTAGAAAAAGACAGCAAGGATTAGGGTGCACTGAATTCTGCAACAGTTAGTTAATTGCATGGGATGTCTCCACCTGATTTTAATAGGTGGTCTCACCCCAGTGCTTCAAAAGGAAGGAGAAAACTCTCCTAAGATTCCTTGCTTATACACCACTAAGCAAAAATTCCTCCCTATCCTAAATTTGGCCATCAATACAAGGCTAAGAAAAATGAAATGTTACAAAGACCTGAATGATTCCATCGCTACTTCAACATAACTGAGAAACAAAGATCAAATACTGCTGCTTCAGAGTGACGGCAAGTTGTTTCTGTCACAAAGGACACTGCTCTTCATCAGCAATGCTGGCACTTGGCAACATTAACTTCAGAGCTGTCTTAAGAAACTTCATTCTTCTTCTTGCCAAAGGCTGCATTTCTGGCTCAAGGGAGGTCAAGGTTTTGCCTCCGTAACTGGAGATTCACTGAGCTCAAATAAGCTCCACCATATCTCCAAGGTCCTTCTCTGGATTAAGTCTCCCACCATGCTGATGTCCTTCCCAGGTCCTTGGCCTCTCACTTTTTAAAGGGGGTGAGTTTGTTGAAGGTATGCCAAAAGAGGGACGGCTTCCGCTTGGGTTCCGCCAGGGCAAAAACCTGCTGCTGCGGGATGCTGGTAGGCACAGTGATGTGGCGCTGATGAATAGGATGCAGGCTTTGGTGTGGAGGAGGCACAGGACAGCCATTATAGCTTACACCTACAAAAGGAACAGTTTCAGAAAGCATGAGACAGCTAGCAGAGCTTTCAATACTGGGATAATTGCACAGGACCATGGGACAAATTCAGTGGTCAATAAAGCCGGTATAAATTTTGCCATGATCCTGAATGGAAGCACTAGTAGTGGTTAACCTTTTCTGATGTTAGACTTTTTCACTGCTGCATTGATTGGCTGAAGAAGAGAATAACACCACTAAAAATAACATTACAGAACTACCCAAAATAAGCTGCAGTTTCACATAGCCTGGCTGTATTGTTTATACAAGTAAATGTTTTTTCAAAGGAATAACTTAACACAGTAGATACTTGTGTTTCAGTCAACTATCAGAATAAGGGTGGGTAAAATATTACTACAAAAAAAAATCGTTATTTATTCCATTCTGAAAATGTTTTTCCATGGCAATATTCTCAGACTTTGACCTTCCTGTATTCTGAACAGAATCTCCTGATCACAATTTTCAGCCACTCTCTGAAAATATAGTCAGGTTTGATAGATATCTAGTGATTGATAAAGAGAAAATGCTTTAATAATATTATTGCCAGGGAGCAGAGGGCCACTTAACATCAACTCCATCACTCCTAAATTCAGGCTTAATCTGGTCCAAATTTCTCAATTTATTTTTTCAACACACTAGAGATTTACCCAGATTTGACTTTAAGATGGAAAAGGACAAAAATCACAACATACTCCTTTCTGAGAGAGAAAAGAAATAAAAAAGCTGTTTCCAAAGTAACACATTTCTAGTCCATCCTAGCCTAGGAGAGAAGGAAACCCTTTCCAGTGTGTTATCACAAATACAGCAACGTGTGGCTTGCAGAAGGAATTTCTAACAAAGCACAGAATTGCCAAAGAAGAACAAGCTGTTTGAGTAAAAGCAAAGGAAAGAATAAGTAATCTCTATTTATTATTTAATTTCTGCATCTGCTTTCTTACATGCTTCAATAAACTGCTTGCCTTACGTCTTGAGTTCTTCTCTAGTAAAGAGAATACTGACTTGCCTGTCTGAGGAATACTTTGTAAACAGTTTACACAGGCATTGGAATTTGATATTAAAATACAGCTTAATGAAAATTATTTAATAACAATGTAATTCCATATAAACTATGAACATTTTTAAAAGATTGAAGAACCCTACCTTAGCCAGATTGAGCTATTTCCTAACATGAAGAATACTGAGCAAGTATGTACAGCAACTCTGAACACCCACCTTTAATCTTTCCATGTCTTGACTTACGGGCATTCTGCATGGCTTGTACCTTCTGGTTTTCTGAGATTTCCATTCCTATGTCAGAGTGTAAATTAAGGCACTGGTATAAAAATTCTGTATCTAATACTTGATTACATTAATTTAAAACAAATAAGTAAACTATATTTTTAATAATTTTTACTAAATCTTAATAGTAATATACATGAAATTTTTAGAAGTATATTTTACTTTGTCATATAAATTTAGTTTTTCACTAGGATAACAATAAGAACATTCATGTGCCTGCTAATTACTGGGAAAAGCTGCTTTCTAGTTCCTGCAAATGTCAATCACTAGGGAACTCACCACATTAAAAAGTTCCTTTTTATAGCCAAGTCCAGATAACAAAAGATTTAAAAATAAAAGTGTAAATTAACACTTCTACAAAGCACCAAGTAGTAGATCACAAATGCAGAATCGGATTCTTTTTTCACTCACTCCAAGCTAACTTGGGGTAACAAAATGAAGTCACTGGTATTATAGTAGTACAAATGTGGGTATCTTTGCCTCCACCCAGAGGAGACAGCATCACATAATCGTACAGACACCAAAGCAGGTTGTGATGTGGTTGTGGCTGCATCAGACTGGAGCTGGATGTCTCACTCTGGTTTCTCATGTACTTGTTTGCATACTCGTCTATCTTATGTGATGCTACAGTATGTGGCCAACCCTATGCTGTTTACTACCACGTGACAGGAGTATGACTAATCTGTGCTGAGTATAGGGATGCCAGACACCTGGTAGGAAAAGTGACACTAGCCTCCTGTTTCCCTGTGTATGAGACAGCTGAGATACATGGATATATTATGTTTGCACAAGGAGACAACAGGGTGCACACACTGTCATTCATTTCGCTCATATGTACATAAAGAGCACAGCAGTTGTGATTCAAAGTCAGAAGCATCTGGTTTGGTTCTATTTTGCATCTTCCTATACTTCCCTACATTTTTAAAATTCCTCTAATTTTTTAGCTTCAACTTATGAACAAGTTATTACAAATCAGCCTATTAACTAGCAATAAAACAGCAGTGAGCCATAATTTTGGGCTAGCAGAAGTTTATTTTATTCTGGAGGGGTTTTTTTCCCTTTATAGAAACATGGAAACATTAAAAAAAAAAAAAAAAAAACCAAACAAAAAACCAAAACCCTGGAATCTCATCAAAAGAGATCAGATCACTTTCTTCAAGTTACTATTAGTGGTTTGGAGAAGGATTTTCTGGCTGTGGCCTTCTCTTCCCATAAAAGCTAAGAAAAACTAGATATGGTTTGGGAGACAGTGATTAGCACCAAAGTGTCTTTGGAAATAGAAGTAAAATGCCATTTGCAGTTCTGAATTGCAAGAGTATGTGTTTGTTCTCTGAGTGGTTAGATCAGAGTCTTTGTGTGAAGACCCACAAGATAGCTTACAAAATCAACAAGATAAATTTAAACCTGAGGTTGAGAATACTGGCGTCTTTCCACTGGTTTTGGCTAAAGGAAATGTTCAATTACGCAGAAGAAAGAAAAAGAAGAAATTTTAGAAAAGAAGCAGTCTTCTAAGTAATGGAGAAAACAAACCACTGTGACTCACAAGACCAGATGGACATCAGCTATTACAACTCAGCTGTCTTTCCTCTGGTGTGTGGTACATGTCCCAAAACAGGTACATCAGAAGAAGGAGTTGCAACATTTGAAAGTGTTACATGGGCAAAAAAGACCCCACGTGCCTATGTGCCATTATAAAAAATACAGTTTCTCTTTATACTGAATTTTCTTATATTGCACAGTGACAGAGGAGCAGTAAGCACAAAGGACCCTTCTTTGCAGTTTTCACGCTCAGCACCGTGGGAATCTGTGACCCAACCCTATATAAGGGTTAGTGCCATTATTACAAATCTCATTGTTAACCAGTGCCATTGCCACCACTGTTGGATGAGTACCCTTTTGAATATCATATGTCAAACAGGGGAAGTAAAGGTTAGATGTAAGGAAGAAGTTCTTCACTGTAAGAGTGGTGAGGCACTGGAATGGGTTGCCCAAGGAAGTTGTGA
>JBCJKH010056410.1:8803-33940 GCA_039877255.1 Loriculus beryllinus
TTTAGCACCTAGGTGGACACCTTAGGACAGCTACACTCATCACATAATAAGCAAAAGGTGCTTTCATAATCACGAACTGATTTAAAAGGTCTTGGTTCAGATCTCAGCTTTTCCCTTATTTCACAAGTGATCCACATGAGTTCCCTCTCTGGGTACCACCCCATTAGTGATCAGTCTCTTCCTTCCTGCTTCCATGGAAGATCCCCAAAAGGGCTTGTGGTCTCCCTGTGGTTTGAACCAAAGTTTGGCCGATAGGAATCCCAGCACAGATGGGGTTTTGTGGTTTGGTTGGCTTGGGTTTGAATTTCAAAGGAAATCTCTAACATAGTTCAATAGTAGTAGTAAGAATAAGAATAAGAATTAATAGAAATAATCATACATGTCAGCTTCTTGGATTCCTACCTAGTGATGCAGGAGTTATAGACCCTATGGCAGGCAGCACTTCCCAAATGACACTCTGAAGTAAGTATCAAGCCATGACTGAAGAGGGAGGTATCCCCTGTGCAGATGGCTTGGCTAGCATTGCTCACATGAGGACTGACTTCTCTTCCCCATACAGGTCTGCAGTTACAAAGTCATAATGAGCAGTTGGACTTGACTCTCACACCCTTTTTGGAGGGTTATTTAGGTGAGCAGACAGCTTGACAAGAATTACCTTCTGCATTCAGCTGCCTGGAGACTTGCTGCATGTTTCCAATCTATATTAACTTTTCTCTAAAGACTATCCCATGACTTTGTTTCTGAGGCTAGAGGGCAGGGAGATAATGAAATCCAGACTTCACCTGTAACCTTCCCAGACAAAAACAATGATTTCATACATATCTGATGGTCCCTGAATGGGGCCATCAACCCATAGACGTCCCTCTGGAAGCACAATGAGATTTTCTACACTTAATATATTCACCACTGCATTCCACTGGGGGAGTTTGAGTTTCACCTTGTGACGGTGATTTTTTCCCTTCCCTTTTTCCTTGCCAACTGGATTTCTGCTTGTTCATCACCCTCCACTCGTGCTTTGCCAGCGAGGGTGGATGTTCATGACTGTGTGCCATTCTCGTTCCCATTCTGGGGCTAGGGACTTGACTCAGTGCATTTTGTACCTCCCATTGATGCCTCTTAAAACCAACTCTAGTATCTTCCACAGCCAAACTGCACCTATCAGAAAGGTTACAGAAGCCTGTCTGGATGTATGTGCCATTGTCTTGGCTCCATCTCCCCATCTTTTGCTGCCACTTTTTTGTTTGTTAGATGCAGAACTGGGAAAGAGAAGCATTTGAGCACTCTTTTAGCAACAGAGCTTTCTTCCCAGGGTTCAGAGGCTTGACTCCGTCAGTGGCTAAGAAATTAACCTTGAGGAGTTTCCTACCTTAAAAATAAGTCCTCTGGTTCGGTTTTAGAAGGTTGGGGTTTTTTTACTTAAAAAACCCAGACATTTTCTAAATGAGGAAGCTGATCTATGCCTTGCCTTCTGTAAATGTACATGGTAGTCCCTGCACTGCAGGTGCTGGGATGGAAATATATGAATGCTTCTATCCCTGCTCTGGCAAAATCAACCCTTTTAATGCAAGCTGCCACTGGAGGTGGCAGAGGCTGCTGGTGCCCAGCTCTCTCCCTCTAATTCATGGTGTTCAACTATGAAACAGAGAGATTTACTGAGCAGCTCTAAGTGTCTCGCTCTTACTATAGCGAAAAGGATGCTTTCATGCCAGCCTTCAACCTCTCTTTTGGCCAACCCAGGAAGGATTATTTCAGCCATGAAGATTTTACAGCATGAAAGGGCCCCAAGAACTATGTGGCATCCTAGCCATAGCAAATGGCGTGAAGCTGGGTTTGTGTTAGTGATGAGAGGTCCTCCTGATGCTGAGCATGCTTCATGTCTAACTGGGCAACTCATCTTGGCTCCCAACAGTGATCTGCCAGGGCTGCCTCTTCCTATACTCACAGCTGGCTACTGTCACAGTGTGGAAATGCTCTCCAATTCCATTTCACTCTGTTCTACCTGGTTTTCTCTACTCACAGGCCCTACTCTTCCTCTTCCAAGGCAGCAACTGAGCTGTAATCTTCCGAAAACACAGAGCAGCTGCATGCTGAAATGTCCTTTAGGGTGCCAGTTCCCTATCTGCTAGGAGAAGGGCTATGTTCCTGCCTGCGGTGGGCTATTGCTTACTCTGCCTTGGTCACAGCTCCTTGGTTTGAGATTGACCAGATGGAAATCAGTCATTAACTGTATCTTGAAGATGAAGTCACACAAATCCCTCAACAGGATATTGACCTGCACCCGGGTGAGAATTTGAAGTCAGAGGAAGGGATTGCACGCATTAACTACACAGCTGATGTATCTCAGGTCCTTTGTGCACTACATGAGCTCCTTCCTGCTTTCCAGAGGTGGTTCTTCCCCTTGGGCTCGTGAGGTTGGAAGTCCAAGCCAGAGGGTGGAGATGCTATTGCAGTCACTTCCATACTACTTCCACCTGGCTTTCCTTTTCTGTTGTGTTTGCTCCAGCCCTCTCAGGGATGAGTCCAGGGCCCTCACCTTGGTGATTTCTCACCCCACAGACACAGGGTCTGAGGCTTTTCACAAAAGGGATTTATAAGTGTTCACGTTATCCAGTGTTCTAATACAGCCAGATCTTGGGGTAGAGCATGTGTTTGGCAGCATCAGGGCATCAGGAAAAGTTCCACATGCCTGTCTGTTAATAGCAGAGCTGGCTTACTTCTTTGCTTTGCTGCTCTAACTACTCCATCCTGCTCTGCACCACCCTACAAACGTATTTTGCAAGGGACCTCATGTTGAACTGCCAAGTAAGGATCTGGCTCAGAGCATTGCTTTGGAGACCGATAAGGGCAAGAGCAGGAGAAGGGAAGCATGTGTAAGGAAAGAGCAGGAAAGGGAAGGCAGGAATCCCTAATCCATCATCTCTCCATGGACCACATACCCTCAACAAACACCTGAGGAAGGTGCAAATAGGGTAAGTGGTATTGCTGTGATTTGGGCAAAGGGGCACTGCCATTAACCCATTGCTTAGGACCAGGTTATACTGCAAAGTGACAGAACATGGTTGAAACAACCTATTCTTTCCTTTTTCAATACTGATTTGTATATACATGGAAAATCATCTTATACATCTGGTGTAGAGCACAGGGCCCTAAATGTTCTGCCAGTGCATCTGTGGTGTAGGCACAGAGCAGGGAAGGGTGGGCAGTGGGGAAGGGGTGAAGACAAACCTCGAGCCATTTCCTTCTCCACAATCTGATTCCAACTGTAGCTCCCTATGGAAGACATGGGAGGAAAGAAGTGTGGTTTAGCTCAGGCTTTTAAAAATAATTGAACCACAAACAAAACATGCAAAACCCCCAAAAAGACATTCAATTATGGGCTGAACCAAACCTGGAATAAACCCTTCGCTTCTTTGTTCCAGCTTTTTCTAAAACTAAAGGCTAAGAGAGGTCTATTTTGAAACATCACTTCAAACCTCTGAGAAGGAAGCATTTTTGTGCTGCCTTTGGCCATCAAAACCCATTTCACATCCTCCAGAACATCAAAATAAATCCCAAAGTCTTTGTTTTATGCTTTTAACCACAATATTTTGCTAAGTCCAGCCAGAATGAGCCAGCATTTCTGGTCAGCTTGAATAGATTGGCTTTTTTCTTTTTCAGGGAGCTAAAATATTCTATCAAATATATGCGTGTTTGTATGATGCTTTTTGGCTGTAAATACAAATGCTGCTTTATGCCCACAAAATGCACAAGCTATCATTTGAAAAAATGTTTATATTAACACTGGAAGTTGGGCATCATGCCTAGCAGAGGAAATAATGTCAATTACCCACACAAATACCTTTCCAAATCTCTCAGTGCCTGCTTTCTGCATGAGCAGTTAGATTCATAGAAATTAAAGATGGGGAAAGATCTTATTAGTGCAGCTCATCTACCTCACTGCTAGCAAAGGTTTGTCCCCCACTGTGTTTTCTAGTTAGGTTTGCCCAGCCCGGGTTTAAAATGATGGGGGTCTCCAGGGGAGCTTGTCTGGTTTTTATGTGTACATCTCCATTAGCAAGCAGAAATACTCAAGTTCTGATGTGGAAAACAGCAACTTGGGAGTCTGGCATTGGTATAAAAGTCTCTCATCTGTAGTCAACATGCAGGAACTGAGAGCAAGCACACCCTTGGGCTCAGCTTTGCAGAGGTGATGGGCACTGGGGATGTGTTTCCATCACCCCTTGGTGGCCTGGCAGCACTGGATGGGCAGGGATGGAGGGTTGGTTACATGGAGCTGCTCCTCTGTCTCCAGCCTTTGTTCCCTCTGCACTGCTCCAGTACTGACAAAACACTCTGCCAGTGGGAGGCTGCAGAGCACTTTCCATGCATGGGCTCTCAATCCCATGGACCATGTCCCTGCCCAGCCACTCTCCTACAGCTCAGCTGGTTTTGCAGGTAAATGTATGCTCACTGGGAGATGCCTCTTCAACATCTGTGACCTGCTGAGTTTCCCAGCTAAAGTTGTTCCTATGGTCATTGACTTCCACGAGCCCAAATGGAAAGCAAAGCATCCAGAACAGGGCATCCAACTTCCACCAGTGAACAAGACAGCTACGTGCAGCTTGCTGGGTTCTTCAGGGAACATCTGAGATCTGCATTAGCTGTGGCTTCCAGAGCTCTTCTGCACTGTAAGGCACTTGCTAACATGGGTGAGAACAGTTCATGGAGACCACAAAGCTCTGGGAAGTCCCAGGTCAACCGCTTGTGTAGTTGCCCAGCAAAAGCAACCAACACATCTCACTTTTCCCATTCCCATGGCAATCTCTGGGTGTTCCATGGGTTGGTTTCTGATGTAACTCTCCTGCTGACATTCATCCTAGAGCAGGGGAGGTCAATACGTATGGGAGTATGGTCACTGCTGAGACTGGTCCCAGATCAGGGTTATGGCTTCTGTTGCTGTTGATGGCTGCTCCACACTGTGTGGCACTAATTCTGCATACCCAGATGGACACAGCCTGCTGCCTCCAGCAGCCCTGTTCCTTTTCCACCTTGGAGGAGCCCTGCTATCCTTGCAGGCAAGATACTGCAGGCTGCAGAGCCTGAAAGGTAAAAAACCCTACAAGATGATGGTTCAAACTGCAGGGCTGGGACTTCTTATCCAAGCTCAGCTCGATGGGTGCCAAGTGGACAAGAGGGGAAATGTGCTAAAGCTTTGTTCACCCATCAGCTCTCCCCAGGACCTCAGCAATCAGATTTGAAATCGATAGCAGCCACATGCCTGTAGCTCATGTCCAGCCAAAACAACTTTGACACTGAAACCCTGTCATATCCCTTTTAAAGGTCATCATAAGCAAGCTGGGCTCCTTCTATCAACTTATCAGTTCTTTACTCAAACCAGCTTAAGGAGAAACTTCCCATGGTGAATTATAGTTTAACAACATGTTATTCTGTGATAAGCACAATCCATGGGGCCCAAGACACTTCTCTGCTCTAGAAATCACTGATAACAGCTCATCTCTTTGGTGAGGCATGAAGTTATCTGCTGTAATCATAATGCACATTCTCCTCCATCCAGGCACTGGGCCCAGAAGCAACTGCAGGGGCAAATAAGATTTCCTGGGCATGGTTTCTAGGTTTGGTGAAATAAAATACAGCTAATTCATTGCTGCTCTCAGGCAGGGGTATCTCAGCCCCGATAATGCTCTGATTTGTATGTGTGTACACCACTCCAAGTTCGGCATCAACCCATGTCATGTATGGGTCATCTCTGCTGTCCCACAGACCAAGTGTGGGTCAGTCCAGCTGTTAAGAGCAGCAAACCTTTCCTGGAAATCATTCTTTCATGCTCCTGTTTCCAGTGGCTGCATTCATTGCCAAACCGGAACAGTTCAACCTGAGATTTTTATCATAGTGAGTATCCAGCCTGGTCTGCGTGGGCTTGTGAAGCTTTCACTGATAATATGGCAGATATCTCTGATTAGAAAACATTCATCTTGTTAAAAATTCAATAAAATGATAGCAACAGTGATCCTTCCGCCGTGAACAGGGATTCCCACCGTGCTTTTCCTGGGAAGCAGGAAGTTGGTTTGCACCAGTACCAAGGAGGAAATGCTTTGAAAACATGTGGCCTATGCTTTGCTGCTCAGTGTGATGGAAACGATTGACTTCAGATACACCTGGATATGCTACCCGGACACTGCTGCCTGTCTTCTACCCTTCTCTGCCACTCCTGTCCCCAGGGCACCCAAGTACCAGCCAGAAACGACAGAACAGGTTTTCAAGCCCCAGGAAAGCCCCCAAAGCACATCACTGGTGTAAGCAAGATGATGACTTGCACCCAGTTCAGAACAGAGGGCTCACCCATTACTCCACAAAGGGAGAACAGCCTTTTCTGCCTCTCTCCACTGCTAAAGCTGGATCCACCAGCACCCTCACAGGAGAGTGGAGGTTGGCAAAACCACTTCTGACACCGTTGGTGCTAGATAGACCACGTGTACGTGGTGGTTGGGAGGGTGATGAGATGATGCCCCCTTTTCCTTATTGTATTGCTGGAAACCCTCTAGGACACAACCATGCCCAGACCCCATGGCTCAACCAGTTATGTTCTCTTCCCATACATCAGGCTTTTCACACAGGAGAACTTTTGTGCCTTTAGGTACATCAAGCCATCATGAAGCCCTTATCCATGTCAGGAAGTGTTTCTTCACAGAGACATAAGAACTGACCCATTGTCCCCTGCGCAGTTTCAGGACCACTGCAAGCTGGGTTGAGTGCCAGTCTGAGCCCTTCCAATAGCAAGGTTTGTGTGCAGCTGAAAACCATACCTGGCCACAGAGATGCTTTCTGCTGCAGGTTAAACCTCAAAAGCAGGGTATCAGAGCAGCAGCATGCCCGGTGAGGAATAAGTAGAGTCTTTTGCCAGTCTGGTGAGTGTGAAACCTCTACAAGAAATGCTTTAAGGAAGCAAGAGTTCGTCAGGCCCTTCAGCTGAAGTTCCCCTGCTTCCTCTGTGTTTTGCAGGGGTAGGTCGAAAAGCTGTTCTCAGATCTTATTTAATGAGCATCATTTGGACTAATGCTGCTGGTCTTAATAACATCACTCTAGGTTTGAATTCACTGCACGCACATCTTGCACATCCTTCCTCCTACACTTGGATGAGGCTGGCTGAGAGTGTAGGAAACCCACACTGACAGGGGTGCTCCTCTTTGAAACCATCTCACCAACACTCACAGGATGACAAGTTATCTGTGCAAAGACTCTCATGCAGTGTTGCTGTCTAATTCTGTTTAAGAGATGCAGATTTCCATTGTCCTGGTATCCAGTCTCTCCAGATTTCTGTGGATGCAGCAAGGGAAGAATTCCTCTCTTCACTGGTTTGGTTGGACATCACCTGATATACACTCAGTCCATAACATGCACAGTCTGTTGGATGCATCACTGGGCTTCTTCCACGTCACACAACACTCTTCAGTCACACAGGCTGCTGCTCGTGGCCCTACGTTATCCAGCCATACACGATGCTGCACCACAAGTTCAGAACTGACCTTCACCACAGAGTGAATGTCACAGCTCCTGTCAAATGAGTCATTTGTTCTTAAAGCTTTTGTCACCAAAATATGGTGTGAGAGTGATTGACAGAAAGCTGGAGCCCTTCCCTGGCCCCTTCCCATGCTTGCAGTGTGCTTCATTTCCTGCTCTCAGGGAGCATCTCTGGGGACAAAGGACTCTAAATGTTCACTCTTTGGAAGCATTTAGTTCTTGCTGTACATACAGGTCCACGAGGCTTTAGATGCTCCATCAGCAGGAGGGTGCTGGATTGCCATGGAGCAGAACCTGGGTAGATCTGACAACTGTGGTATTAAACCAAATCCCCTGCCCTGATCCTAAGTCCTTGTAGCACCGTCAGCGCCTGCTCCGCAAGGACAATATGTGTCTCTTCCTGCACATCACAGCCTTGGCATAACCATGATCCAGCTTTTCTCAGATGAATTAAAAACCTGAACAGCTCCTGTACTTCAGAGCCAGAAATAAATGCAGCAGATCTAATCCTAGGTCCTATTTCAAGCTCCCTTTGTCATTTCTCTGCTGGGAAACCTTGGGGAAATCAGTTCTTTTCTCTCCTCAGCACCTAACTCTGACACATACAAGCCTTGGTTGAGGTTTTGGGGCTGGTCTGTGGGTAAATGGTGAGTCCAAGGCTTCTTGGAAGCTTTGATATTTTAGCAGGATCCTGAGGAATGAATCATAAGAGATTTACTTAGTGGTGGGGCAGACATTCCAATGAGCTGCCCACAGCTCAAAACTGATGTCTCCTTTGCACAGTCCCTTTACCCTCCTGAATGTCCCTGAATATCCCATGTCCTTTTGACACCTTGGCAAGGCTGGGGAAGCAAACATCTCTCTTCCCACCTCCTGATCGTCTTTTCTTATTCCCCTCTAATTAATTCCTATTCCTCACTTGGTTTCACTTTTTAATTCTCTCCTTCCTTTGTAATAACTTATAGTCTTACTAATTGACCAAGGAACTTGGGGATAGGAACGGGGGTTTATTTAATAACTCATTTTATTGCTGCCTTTCATTTCCTAGTCTCTTGCCGTACTGGCTCTCTGATATAAACCAGGAGTGAATTTTCTCATTTCCAATCCCCTGCTTGCAGCCAGGTTTCATAAGTCTAAGAGGGAAATTAAAATAGTGATAATAGCAATAACAGTAATAATGGCAATAATTATAGTAATAATAATAACAGTGGTTAAAGATTAAAAAATAGCCATCTGAAGACAGATTAAGTGTTCGTCAACACCAAGTAGCACTGAGAGCTGATGCTGTGCCGTGGACAGATCCAAAGGTTCATAAACATGAACAAGTTCCATTGGATTCTGGAGGAGTCTATTAAAGCCGCCAGATTTTAGGCACTGGAGCATAGTCAAATCCTCCAAGACCTGATGGGAGAGATTTGAGCCAACGTCCAATTGTCTGCTTCAAGACATGAAAACCAGGGCCTTGCAATAGAACCCCATGCAGTGGAGGGGATCTAGTGACTCCCAGCCACTCAGTCCTTCTCCAATACATCATCTTCCTTCAAAACACCTTCTAATTGTCTACACTGACATTTAGGAGTCAAGTGTCTCCTACAAGTCAGGGCACAAACCTCCAGCATGGAAATCAGAGAATCACAGAATCATAGAATGGTTTGGGTTGGAAAGGAGCTTAAGCTCATCCAGTTCCAACCCCCCTGCCATAGGCAGGGACACCTCACACTAAACCATGGCACCCAAGGCTTCATCCAACCTGGCCTTGGACACTGCCAGGGATGGAGCATTCACAGCTTCCTTGGGCAACCCATTCCAGTGCCTTTTCTTTTGGTGACATAAAATCCCAGCCTGGTTTGGGTTGGAAGGGACCTCAAAGCCCACCCAGTTCCAACCCCCTGACATGGGACACCTTTCACTAGAGCAGCTCGCTCCAAACTCCTTCCCAAAACATTCTATAAATCCATTCTATTCCTAAGAACACTGAAACACTTTGCCTTTAGGAAGCAGGATGTTCGTTTCTCAAGGGAGCGCTCGCTCCCATCTTTCTCACACCCCTCCATCAGAAACCGCTTTCATTTTCTGTGCTGCTCACGGAAAACCCTCGTTTTCCATTAACAGCCTGGGTCAAACTCCACCATCAGCTCTGCCACCCAGCGCTGCCACACGTGACACTGAGCTGCGGCTTCAGCAGTGAGAGCAGCCCTGCCTGATGCACACAGCAGGACAGGGCTGCAGCTCCCTGCTCCTCAACGGTGTTCCAGCTGGGTCTGTCCTACCAGCGGCACCAGAACCTGTGTTTAGGAGTTCAGGAAGAAGGAAAAGCGTTGGAGGAAGCGGCTCCCTCTGCTCACGCAAGGTTCTCATTTTGTCATGGGAAGAGGATGAGTCAAGGCAGGATGCCTCCCTCCGGCCACCCACACCCCAAGGTACTGGAAGGTGAAAACTTCTTGGTCTGTAACTTCGTCTCTGAGAAGAAACATCTACAGAGAAACTGCTGCCAATGGAGGCAGCTCCTTAAGGAAAACAGGAGCAAACAAAACACAAAGGTGTTTGAGCCCCTGGACCGGAGCTCTGCTCCCTGGCTGGAGATGGGGCACATCTGGGCATCTGTGTCACAGGAAAAGGCACCTGCTTATCTCCTGTGCTGCTCCTGAAACCCAGGACCAACCTCCAGCCCAAGCCCTTCCTCTGGTATGGTGCAATAAGGACCTGCCACTGGTCCAGGGTGCCTCATGGGTGCTGACCGGCAGCACAGCTCTGCCCTGGGGCAGGTTCCTCGCCCTCGGTGGTGGCTGAGCACCCAAACGGATGCTGAGATGGTATCACAGGGCTCTGGTGGAAACCTGGCCCTGAAACAACCGTCCAGACCCACGAGCACAACCTGCCCTGCCTGCAGCCTGGCCACCGTGGCCATTGCTCAAACCTAGGCCTTGAGCAACAGGTACCGGGCAGAGGAAGGGCAGAGCCTGGGGAAGGAGCCTCAGAGCTCCTTCAGCAGATAGGATCTTGCAGCAGAGGTGGCCACGCAAGGGGAGCTGCCGAGCGCCTCACCACAGCACACGTGTGACGATAACTCAGGTAGCAACGCCCTAACCACAGCTACTGACCGTCCTCAACTTCCTCCTGTGCAGTGATTACCAGTGATGGGCATCAAGAGCTCTTCATGCCCTGCTGTGGCTGGTGCTGAGTGCGGCTGAAGGCAGGAGCTGGGGCAGTGGCTCCCCACGCTCAGAGCAGATGTGCTCAGCTCCAGCTGGGAGCAGCAGCTGAACAGGCAGAGGTTCAGGAAGCAGATTCTGCCACTGCACAAATGGTTCTGGTAATGAAAATAAACAGACATGGGAGTAACGTGCTTCCTGCTGCCACTGCGCTCCCTAGGAGAGGATGGGCTGTAGGGAGCAGAGGACCTGGGGGAGACCCAGTCTGCAGCCAAGCCCTGTGCTGCCGGTTAGGAATGATGCTGGTGCCTCCACATCTGTCTGTGTTTCATGGAGTCACGGAACAATTTGGGTTGAAGGGACCTTAAAGCTCATCCAGTTCCAAGCCCTGCTTTGCCATCAGCATGTCCTGGATGCTGCAGGGATTCTGCTGCTAACAGCAACCCTTGGCAAACACCCCCCAGAGACACATGATCACGAGCCAACCTCGTGCCTGCCCCATCAAGAGGACACCTCATGACCATCTACTCTGGTAACACAGAATCCTCCATCCTCCATGGCAGGGCTCTGACAGCAGCACACACGGGTGCACCCCTTATCCCAGTATCCCAGCACAGCAGCTCCCTTCCTCTCCTACAACATCCACTGGGGATGAGCATCTCCTGCCGCTCATCGAGAACAGAGGATGCAGCTACTTCAGGCCACAGTCTCCCATCTTTTGCTCTTTTTTATGCCCTTTTCAAGAATACAGGACCTGGATTAACCGAATGCCCTAAAAGCCATCATACATACGCTCTGCTATGTCTTCCCAAGTTAACTCTTCTTCCTGTTGTATGATTACTGCTTCGCTTTCCTTGACAGCCCTCTATCGTAACTTGAACTTGTATTCATAAACCTTATGAAGGCTTCTTCATTCCTGGGAGACAAAGACAGAAAAGGGATTGTAACTGTGCAATGGGCACAAACACAGTACCTTGTAGGAGAGGAACTGCAAACACTCGACTAGTGAGACAAACTGCTTTGAGGTGACTTTAGGAATGACCACACAGACCTATGCCAGGATCACAGCTTCATCTGTGCTCCCCATGCAAAGTGAAGCACCCTCCAGAGGGTCAGGACCATTTTCTGTCTTATTGCTGCTTTTTCTGTGGCCAGCGACATTCAAAACTGAAGGGGCAGCAAACTCAAACACAGTTTCCCATCTGAAATGATTAATTCCTCAGGAGACCCCAAAGTCAATGGCTGCAGCACCCCTACGTAGTAGGAGGTGTGCACCAAAGGGATGGGAGAGCGAAGCTGGGGATGGTCGTAGTTTACACACTCACCACCACCCTCCTACTTCTTGTGTACAAACCAGACACCGAGTGCACCAAAGTAAATTGACATACTGTATTTATTGCACAAATTTCCCCTAAAATTGGGAATGGTTATTATAATACAAGTGCACATCTTGGGAAATATATACAAAACCAGAAGAGAGAACAAGTATGTACATTTTACCCAGCATTGTACAAGTACCACCATCTAAATAATTTAGAGAAAGCAAAAAAAAAAACCTGTCATAAAACATCTCTAATAACTAACAGGGAAAACACCCCCGAGGTGGAAAATCCTTTCTTTTAAATAGGGTTTGTTCTTAGCAGCCCAGTGTTTGCCAATTGCAACAACAACAACTTTGCTCAGCCGTGTGCCTTAGTACACTTAGTTTTCAGCCAGGAAATTAAGACATGTTAATGGAGATGGGTAACAGTGGAAACAGAAGAAATCAAACATTAGTTTTCTATTCACATAAAACCATCGCGATACGCTTTACTGGAGTCCTGTAGAAGATCCCTTTTTGTGTTGTTTAACACACAGACATTCGTACCATGGTGTTCATGCACCCTCAAAGCTCACTTACGGGAAAACATCCCATCACACAGGGTTTGGGATGAGTTGGGACCAATGAGTTCCTCAGGAGGGGGATGAGGAGGCCACATCCATGGCCACTCTACTGGGACAATGCTGAGGGGTCCTGTCAGACAAGGGACAGCAGGGAAGGACACCACCAAATCACCACCTTCTTCTCTAGTTAATACTGATTTCAAGCTGTGCAAGGGCCATTTGAGAGAGTCAAATCCACATCAGCAATACCAACAACTCGCCTGATCATGGTCAAAGGGAGGAGGATGTGGTATCTTACTTGTAAGCATGGTCCAGGGGGTTGTCCATCTATCTGGGGATGTGCTGTGGATGAACCCACATGAGGAACCACACAGAGGCAGAGATTCCAGAGCCAGGCCCATGCTGACACCACCAGGTTACAATTGCACGTCTGCGTATAATGTGCCGAATCATAACTCCTGGCTCTAGAACCGAGCACAGCAAAGAGTTAAACATCCCTGTGCTGAGCTCAATGCTGTACTTCGTGAAGAATGGGTTTACACAACGGGCCCCTATGTTCTGTGCTCATTCCAGAAGCCAGATGTAAAATAATGGTGTGGCGAAGGAAGGGCATTTGAAGAACAGGGGAGAAACATCCTTGGATCACGTATTAAACACAAGGTTCTTCCCTGCAGCAGTCAGTGTTAGATTTTATATACAAAAGAGCTCCCAATGCCTATATTAAGGTTTGAGTTACTAAGGTGGACTCAGTCCTACACGGAAAGGGCCATGGGTTTTCCATGTGGATCTTCCCTGGGACAGAGTCTGAAGTTACAGCTTTAAGCAGTACTGAAATCCTGGCGCAGGGAGGAAGGGAGGAGGCAGCACTGGGGCTGGGATCTCTCCTATTGTTTTCAAGTTTATCAAATGGTTAAAATAGATTTTGTATTTCAGATACCTCCTTGAACAATAGCGGGCGTGTTACGCTATTGAATAGATGATTACAGAGGGTCTTATTTATAGAGCTGTTTATAGAGTTCAGCGACCATGTGAGCACATATCTCCTACGTGTGTGGCTAACCCACGGGCTCCAACCCACTGAACGTCAGGGATGGAAACAGAACCTAAACTCCAGCAACATGAACTGGCTGCCAGGACAAATACGCAAAGAAAAGCCTCTAATGAAGTGTCCAGTTAAACTGAGGTAGTAGAGCCTTTGAAAACATAATCCACCTACCACTGTATATTTACATTACTTACAGCAGGCTGGGTCCATCAGCTATTCGTACAACTGTTGTATATACAATGACAAAACAGCGATGGCTGAGGAAAGGAGAAATGCTGAGAATAAAATAAACAACATTTCCTGCTGGTAATTACACAAGTGAGTAGAAAAGGGATTAGAGTCATCTGCATCGAGGGTGCATCTGTCCAGAAAGAACCTGGTGTTACTGCACTGTGGTGTAAGCAACGTCCTGGTTTTGTAGAATGGCTTTAAAAAACAGGGCAATTCGTTACCTGAGCAATTTATGGGTAATAATAGTCTACCTGTTTCTTCCCCACTGCTTTGGTACAATTGTTTCTAGTTCATCGCTTCAATAGCTGACTGACTGCTGTAAAGAGAAGATGATGTTGCAAGAATATTAGAGACCATAAAAAAGGTAAGAGGTAAAGAGTCACCTGGGGCCTGTGGGCAAACCGCGGCCAACGCTCCCTTAGAGATGATTTTGTTTCTTTAAACATTCTGATTATGTTGTAGAAGAAATGCATCACTTGGTATAAAGCAACATTGACACATTAGAAACATTTAATACTGGTTACAACACCCAGCCAAGAAAGAGAATCTCCATCGCTGTTGGCCTCCTCTTCCTCCTCACCCCCTCCAATCCCAGCTATTCCCTCTCCCCAGGAGAAAGATCATAAATTAACCTCGGATCTGAGTGTCATTAATGAGCTTTTTACAAAACACCCCCCCACTCCTCTCCCCGTTCTTCCTCAGGGAAGTGCCCAGACCTGGACCATGACATGGAAAAGGAGAAGTTGTTTACAAATCATTGCAGCTTGAGAGTTAGAGACTGAAGGGGCTCCTCCTCGGGCTGAAGGCAGCTGCTGCGTCCCCTCAGTAAGTCCATAACCAGCGAGAGCATCACGTATTCCTCAAAGCAGCTCTTCCTCACGTCCCCCATCTGAGTTACACCTGGCCATGGTGGCAGAAGCTGCTAAAAAACGCAGCTCTTCCTCTCTTGTCTGTGGCTGAAATCTCCGGCTCGCTCTGTTTTCCTTTCTTTATCCTTCTTTATGAACGACCAAGCGGGAGAGGAAAAGCCTCCAAGTGTTTGCACAACGTGCAGTCATATATGGAGGTGCTGCAGCTCAACGAGCAGTTTGTTTTAATGGCTTCAAAGAGAAAGGAGCCAAAACAAGTTGTCTTCTTCCACTTTGTTTCCAGAGGGGGAGGAAAAAAGTCAACATCTACGGCCTCTGGTATTTTAAAGTAGTATCTGGGCAACGTAGGGAGAGTGAGTGCTTGCTACAGCTGCCAGCAAAGGGAGGTCGCTGGATTCAATCCTAAAGGGAAGCAGAAGAGTCGCATTTAATCCAACCCGAAACGCATGTGGGTCACCGTGCTCCAGCCCCAGCCTTTGTGTGGGCCATGAGCGTGTCCAGCTCCGAGAGGGAGGACACTGGAAAACTGAATCCCACTGAGCTTCCCTCTCCTACCGCAGCCCTGCCAGCCGGGTTACATGCTCCAGCCTCCACAGTGCTGCTATGCCCCCCTGTATGCTCGTGTTGCTCATGCTGAGGAGCAATGGCTCCGCACTGCGCAGCTCCTGGGTTCTTTTAAACAGGGCCAACAAACTGGTGAGGAGGCAAATGGAGGGAGGAGAACAGGAGATTCCCTCCTGCCCTCCAAGTAAAGGGGCAGTAGCTGGGGGACAATGCACAGAAACTAAGGATTAGGTCGAACTGCAGCAGCTATCAAGGCAGCCCTGGCACAGTGCTGGAGCTCACCCACTGCAGCTGCTCCCCATCTCCAGCTCCACACGTGCTCCATGTGCCTTCCCGCTCACCCTGTGCTCCTCTGCATAAAAAGCTATTCAGAGCCTTCCTATAAACACCCCTTAAATAGCTCCTCTGCCTCTGCCCCACACCCACAGAGAGGCATTATGTGCCTTACATGACACAGAGGGAGTTTTCTGCCATGTAGGGAAAGTCAACCTGGAGCAATCAGGTGCCCCATGTTGTTCAGTGATGCCTGACTTAACTAAGCAAAGAGTCTGATAAGCTCTGGAGTGCTGAGCCCACCTTCCTGCCCGGAGGGAAGAGAGAAAAGCTGGGGGATCCTCGGGATCAAGCAATGGCTAAGGAGAAGCCCGTGGCCATGGGTTTCTATGGGAAATCCATTCCCCTTTAGGAATCCATTTTGCTGTGCTTAGAACAAGCCCAGGAGGAGGATGTGGCACCAGGAAACCCGGGGCAGCACTGCTCGGAGGGATTTGTGATCCTACCCCAGCACCATGCCCAGCTCCTTCACGTGAACCCTCATCTGGCCCTTCAGATACTCGGACAGCATCTTGCTTTTGAAGTAGAGCTCCTGCAGCCGGTCCTCCAGGTGCATAACACACTAGAAAGCAAAGAGAGCTGTGTCAGGGAGAGGACAGCGCTGCATCCAAACTGCACCCGCACAGCACAGACCCCAAACACCTACTGCCTTCCTCTGGCTGCGTCTAGGAGAATAATTAGTAAGGTACTCACTGGCAAGAATCTTACTTTTGAGCAGAAGCCTCTGACTGCATGTTAAATCGGAATTAATGAGACAGCTGCCTTGATTACAGAGCAGGGTTTAAATGAGCAGCTCAAACAGCTCTGTCAGGGGATGCACTGGCTACTGCAACTGTGGCTCTGGCTTACATAAACCAGGCAGAAGCTCACAGCCTCTGAAGCCATGCAGTGAAAGGATGCTTTCAAAGCCCTGCCCTCTCCATCCCTCCTCGTACTTACGAAGTTGGGAGATAAATTATGCTTGTACAGCTGAAGAGTGGAATGCAGCAGATTGGAGACGAGACTCGACACTAACACCTCCTTCCCCAACTTGTTGTCAATCATTCGCCTCTGGCTACTGGCCACTTGCACCGTCCATTTGTCCGTGTCTGCAATGATGCAGACGGCTTCCGCAATCGGCTCATCCAGCACGGGATGCTAGAAACAAAACAGGAATAGCAGAGACCTGAGGATGACAAGGGACCACGCAGAACACTGGGGATAACAACCACGGTCTCTTCACAAGATCCATCCAGGTGAGCAGGGATGGCATCCCAGGCACTGCTTTGTCTACAATACAGGGACACCTGCTAACACTGTGCTGCAGCTATTAAAATCAATGTTACTGTGAGGTGTCCCTGCCCACGGCAGGGGGGTTGGAACTGGATGATCTTAAGGTCCTTTCCAACCCGAACTATTCCATGATACCATAAGTAAGGCACAGCTTTAGCAGGATAGTTGCTGGTTTACCTTTTCTTCCAGCCTTGGATGTGTGTCGCTGGCTGACAACCGTATCTTTTGATATCGGATATAAAGAGCTCTGACATCGCTAAAGTGTATCTTAAAGCCCTAAACCACCAAGTGCCCAAGCCCCAGCTTGCAGCTCATCAAGGCAGTGTGAACAGATCCGGCTTACTCCCGGCTGTGGCAGCATTCCCGTGCCGAGAAGGCCAGCAGAGGGAGTGCGGAGCCAAGCCTGCACCAGCTCCTCCGCCCCTCCCAGCCAGGGAGGTTTCAGAGGGAGCATTTGGAACCCGCTCTCCTTCCCCTGTGCATTCTGGGGCTGGACTGTTGGGGAGCATCTATCCCCTTCCAAAGCGCCCCAGGGACGTCCCACAGCGCTGGGATGCAGTTACTATTTCCCTTTAAGAGAAGCCCATAAAATCTTGGCCAGCCCTTTCATAGCCTCTCAGTCTCTTCCCAAGTCTCCTGATGGACACACACCATAGGTTCCATTTCAGACACATCTATTTCGTGGCTACCTCACACTGCTGCCTCTGTTGCCTGAAGTTCAGTTACACTTCACGCATGGCTTAAATGCCCCTAGAACAAGCACACAGGGAGTGAAACTCAGCCCCCGCAGGGCTGGGCACAAGGAAAGGGGACAGTAATGTGAGGGACGTGACGCACATCTTAACTGGAGAGGTGCAAAAGAAGGGGATGTTCAGAGGCTCCCAGGGGACTGCCTGCTCCCTATGCTGTGTGGGTCCTTCCTCATCCCCTTGGGAATAAACCAGAGGGGAGCAGGATCATGCTTTTCAGTGACAGCCTGAGGAAAGGAGGCAGCAAAGGGAGCTCAGGCACGACCACTGCAGCAGGACCCCCATGCCTGGGAAGGGATGCACAGCAACCTCAGCCCTTGGTCGTGTCTAACATCATCCCACCCTGTGGGACACAGGCATCAGTGGCTGCCGTGCCTACAGGAGATGATGGCTCAGAGCAGAGATCCATCTTTCTCAGGGCACAAGCCTCTCAGGTGGCTCCAGTGGGAACCTGTGCCCCAGATCCACAGGGAAAACACCCATGTTTTCCAGATGTAAATGAGGGAGTAGAAGAAATTGGTGACCTGGGACTGGAGCGAGCTGCGACAGTAAATATTTCCCCTTGCAGCAGGTTTGTGCATTCACAAACATTTGCCTTTCCCTACTGCGACAGAGACATTTACCAAATACAGCTTAATTACCTGCACAGCATGAGACAAATCTGACACCAAACAGTGCCTCAGCTTCTCATCGCTTCCGATGCCTTGCAAAACAAAGTCAGGGACGTAAGAGGAGCAGTAGCCACCTAGTAAGGATCTTCCAAAATTGGCAATACTGGGCTGGACAGAGTTCACTTCAACTAGTTTTGACCTGCAGGAAAGGCACAGCAAAGAGATGGGAAACAGTAAACAAGAAATGCAGCTGGCAGAGAGGCTGCGTTTTCACTCCTAGCATCTCTTCTAACCTCTATACAAGCACTTTCTAACAAGGAAGAGCCTGGAGTCAGCTTCTGCAGCCAGCCCATTGTGGAAGGAGAGGACACAAGCCAAGGTCTCGGTGCACAATTAGTACTTTTTTCCACACCACTGATCCCTCTATGTTCTTTTACAACCAGCGAGCTCAAGAGACCCTTTTCCAACCTCTGATGCCAAGCTCGGCTGCATTCCTCCAAGCATGTGACACGAGAAGAGGCTCTGGTCTTTTTTAGGCTCCATTGCTGCCGAACGCTACTTACCCAGGGAAGG
Source organism: Loriculus beryllinus (assembly GCA_039877255.1). Classification (NCBI taxonomy): domain Eukaryota; kingdom Metazoa; phylum Chordata; class Aves; order Psittaciformes; family Psittacidae; genus Loriculus; species Loriculus beryllinus. The sequence continues at coordinate 27,605 of JBCJKH010056410.1, forward strand.
GGATCTCGTATTCTTCTGCCCAGTCTTCCTGCTCTCCTCCATAATAGTTCCCGCTTAGCCTCGTTAGATCATGGCCTGTGTCCTCGCTCTCGCTGTCACCCAGGGCACTATCCGAACTCTCATTTCTTGGAATGTCCCAGTCAATTCCTGGGGCCACCTTCTTCTCTACGTTTTCCCTGTCCCCATGGGGGACGCGAATAGAGATTTTCTCTCTTTGGTCCTGCTCATTGAAGCAGTTTTTGTAGGTCTCCTGTCGAACGGAGTCCATAAACTTACAAAACTCACTCGGTGCTTTGCTACTCTTTGTACCGAGCTTTTGAGAGAACTCTAAACCACTGCTGTGAGCAAGGTCTGGAGCTGCCTGCCCTGGAATATCGTCAGCAGTCCGGGTCTCAACTGAACTGTCATCGGTGAAGTATTCATCAAACAGACTCATGCTCTCGGCGTTGTAGGGGTTTGGGTTCCAGCTCGGGTGCTCACTCGCAACTGGAGGAAAGGGTTCGGCTGTCCCACAGCCTCTGTTTTGGTCCTCAACAGCTTGTTTAGCTTCACAGTTCTGACCGGCAGGCGCTCCTTCCTCCGGCGCTGGCGCGCTGTGATGCCTGGCGATCTGCTCCACCACCGCCTGGCTCCTGAGCTCGATGTCCGAGTCGGGTGACATGGAATCTCCGATGAGGAAAGTCACCTTTGTCTGAGCCTCGGCAGCGCCGCAGGGGAACGCCTCGCAGAAGAGCTTATCCGGGGGCTTCTTCTCCACCGCGATGCCGGGTGACCGCGTTCCACCGCCCGCCTGGCTGCCCGCTTCCAGCGCCTCGTCCTTCCTCCACACATCTGCTCCTGGCTCCAAACCAGGCTCCATCCCTACACGCTTCTCTGGTGGAGCCGACCCGGTGCACACCACGGCCTCCGGTTTTGTGTCCAGGCAGGGCCGCGGCTGCTTCCCATCAACAGCATCCTCCTGGCAGTCGTCAGGAACAATAGTTCTGTTCTCATCCGAGGACGTTTCCAGCTCTACCTTAGGAGTGCTTTGGGTGTCTTCTCTCTCTTGCTGTGAAACACCTTCTATGTTCTGTGCAAGGGAGATGGGGCACTTGCAGTATTTACAGCTGCAGTTGGGAGTCCTCGTCTCTTCAGACTCCGTTGGTAGCAGGTTACCCCTGTTCTTGTGCATTGTGACAAGCACATACTCAGATTCCTCTACTTCTCCTTTCTCCAGTGTGGTTGTTATAACAGTTCCGGGCATGACAATGGCTTCATCTTCCCCATTTTCTAGCAGATGTGTCTCTTGAAGTTCAGAGCATCTGATGAAGTAAGTAAGGAAATAAAGCAACCTCTGTACCAGGTCATGCCTTTTGCCAACCACAACTGTTTTTGCTAATCTCACAGGTGATCCGATAGCTCCGTACAGGTCACCTAGAACAGGAAAGAGACAATTGTTTTGCATCTTTAAAATTAATTATTCTTCTACAAGACAATCACTGTGGCCAGTTTTCAATGGCCAGGTCTACCACAGGAAAATACCAAAGCAGAACAGTGATGACAGCTATGCTAGTTTCAATACAGAGAATCCCAAAGATGCTGTATGTAAGGTGACACACTGGTCAGGGAGACATCTGATCTCACGCATTAGGGAGCATTCACAGCACCTAACTTCAGTGCCTAGCTTTGGAGGCTCATCTCCTGGGTTCCTTATATAGCCACGGGAGACAGGAGGCATCTGCTCTGAATTACCCTGGATAGTCTGGAAACTGGGCTGAACTCTTACCCACAATGAGAAAGCGCTGAGGAGGACCAAGCCTATGCCAAGAGCGAGGGCAAAAGTGACAGTGGTGGGTGCAGAGCTGAAGCCAGCCTCCTTCCCTTCGCTCCTCTGGGGCTCTGCTATGGTTTGGATGGGTTGCTTTGCCTGTACTCCAGATTCACATGGGGAAGTGCCTGTGCATGCGTTGTTGCAGAAGTACAGGGGCACTGCATGCATGCAGGGATGAGGGAACAAGGGTTCCAAGAGGCCCTGAAGACCAGCCTAACCAGAGCGTATCCCCTGAGTCCTATGAGTGCTGAAATCAAGTCTTCTTGCCAGCTCCCTTGGCCATTCCTGCCTATACCACAACAGGGCAACCTTGCACAACTTTCCTTTCCTTTCCCTAACCAAATTCCATCACAGTTTGTATACAGAAGAGAACAATCTGACAAGAGAGTGGGAAGCTCACTCATCCCCTCTACTCAGCAATCAGAAGACACTGTGACCAGCTACCCACTCAACTGAGGCTTAAGACCTGACCTAGTGGGTTGGTAGTCATGATTTCCTGCACTGTGTCACTCCTTTGCCTGCTGTACTGAGACCATGTTCGTGTCTTATCAGAAGATGGATTCCCTTGATTGGTTCTTTCCAGAACCAGGCTTACTGACAGCAGCATTCCCAAAAGATAAAGTGATTTTCCTTATAGAGGGAGGACCAGAGGAGTGGAATCCCCCATCATCACCAGGGCAGGTGGCTTTAAGAGAACTGCTATAGATGACTTTTTGGCTGCCATTTTATAATCGATAATGCCTTAAGAAATTAAGACACATATAAAAAAATAAAGTGAAATATAGCTTGAAATCCACACTTTTGTCTCCTTTTGGATCTAAAGAATTAACTTTGGGGGGAAGGAACAAGCACCCACAAAACCCACCATGCACCATTCATGACGTGAAGCTGTTGGGGCTTTGCAGGAGTTTGTCACCTACCGAGCTGTGCCCACAGCGGGTTGTAGGGATGAGTTTTGGCCAGCATGTCCACGCTCTGGGAAGAATGCTTTTCCAGGAAGATCCGGATGGGCGGCTGGCCGTTGGGCATGACGGTGGGGACCCAGGCCAGGTGGTTAGTCAGGACAGCAGTCAGCAAAGCCGGTAAAAACCTGAAAGCACAACGTCCAACATCCTTATATTCCAGGTGCACACTCAGGATGTCAAACTGCTCTGCGTGCTGTATGGATCAAGGACTGCAGAAACAACCCAACAGTCAGCAAAAATCATCCCTTTGGGTCCTGGTTCTTTGAGGGGAGAAGGGAGAGCTGCACCTTCCCTCCCACCCTGCAAAGCTCTTTTTGAGAACATTTAAAGTAAAAGAAAACGTTTTAAACTTGTGGCATCTCAGTCCCTCTGAGACTTCCTATTCTGCAAGCTTTGTGCTGTACAACACCTGAAAACCAATTTACTTTGGTTCGCTGTAAGGTAACAGTAGCACCGTGTGGCCTCAGTCCTCCAGGAAGGAGATCCCAAACCCTTAAGATCTGTGACTACTGAAGAGGAGGAAGGCTGCTGCTTCCAAACCTATACAATAACTGGGTGCTGCATTCTTTCATCTACGTGTCAGGCGATTTAAGCACATGTGGCTGCTTCTTTCCAAAAATATCCCCCCCAAGCTGGGCAGCCCAGCCAGCGAGGTTGTGTCCTTACCCTGGCACAACAGCATCCACCAGCTGAGCAAGGAAAGCAAAAACCTTTCTGAGGAATGTGAGCTATCTGAGGTATGGCAGTGACAGAGCATGGTCTGTGCTCCGTGCAGGGAGACTTTGCTTCCCAATCCCTGTTCCTGGCAGGAAGAGGGAGCAGAAGCACAGCCCGAGGCCCCTGTGCCAACAGATGGTGCTGGTAGCTACTGCAGTGATTCAGGTGCTAGGGAAGAAAAGTCCAATGCCCAAGACCCAAAATAAAGCTATTTCAATAGTTTATGTACAGCATCAGGAACCTGCAGCTTAAATTTAGCTGTTTCCTCACCAGAGGCAGCCAAAGAAGGAAAGGAAATTTAGAACTGGACTGAAAAGGACACAGGGTTTGATTTTCCTCTTGCTTCCATCAGTGTGAATCTTGCTGTATTTTAACCAAAGCAGTAAAGCGAAACAAATGACCACTGAAATGTAACCAAGAGCTCGGAATGGCAGGGGCCAAAAGGGCTTATCCCAGGAATACATCCTCTGCAGCAGGAACTCATTTGGAGAAAACACCTTTGATCCCCTGACAGCTCCCTGTGGCTTCTCCCATTGCCCTAAGGCAGGAGAAGGACCACACTGACCACTGTCACTTCCCACTCAGGGACACAGAGGTGACAACATTGGTGGCAAGGCTAGAAGATGGTGAGGAGCAGCCCCTTCCCTTTCCCACCCTGCAGAGAGCAGCTTCCTTGGAGCTGCCAGCCGGTCTCCAGTGCCGTTCCCACTCCACCTTCACATGTTTGTGCTCGTTTTAGGACTTCAATGGAGCCAAACGCTTTAAAAACTTCCCCTGTTCATGCCCTGGGGAAGCAGGATGAGGTGTTGACAAAAGAGTAAAGTCATCAGATTCTCCTGAGTTTATCAAGAACATTCTCTGCCTCCATTTCCAACAACTGCTCCTGGCTCTGGCCGGAGGGCAGGAAGGTGAGCACCAATGGAACACACCATTCCTTCAGTGGCATCTCACGGAAGTCGGGTTTAAGAGCAGTTTGCGGTCAGGCAGGGTTGCAGACACGGCTCTAGCTGGATGTCTAACCTCGCTCATCACAGCATAACTGATTCTGAAAGGCAGATTAATGCATTTCATAAGGTATGTTCACCCCCTTCCAGACATACACACCCATCACGTGCTTCCTATGGACACGTTTCAAGTGTTCAGCCTCTACCAAGACGCAGAGGGCTGGGGGAGCAGGCATTTCGTGGGATACCTCCCTTTAGGTTTAAAAAGGAGGTATTTATGGATGGCCTTTGGAATCTTTGATTTACCAGGATTTTAAAAACTGATTCAAAAATCGGTTTGAAATAAAAAGGCATGAAGAAAGCTGTCATTTAGAACAATGAAATCCACCATACTGGTTCTTAGAGGCATTTTCCATCAGGAAGGTGAATTCCTTCATGAAGCGATGGCAAAGCTGGTTCTTCTCTGGTGTCCCCGACATCATTGTAAGCCAGACAGGCTCCCCGATCCGCGGCATCGTGTAGAGGTTGCAAATAGTTGTTCTGGAAAACAAACCCCAAAATCCATTAAGACTAAAGGAGACCCCAAAGGCAGAGATCGCAACTCAAAGGATTTACTGCAACAGTGAGTTCCAGCTGATTTTCTATCAGATATGAAGTTCCTCTTATCAACCATCACCCATTAGACAGTATGAATTCACCCTTCCACCACGGAGGGTTAAGCCTCAGGTTCTTCACACATCTACCTAAGCTGCTCCCAAACACAGTAACATTCACTGTCCCGAGTCAGTATCTGCCCTGTTCTGCATGGAAAAGAGACAAGGATTTGTTCTTGCTATCTCCCTCATTTCTCTCCATTTCATTCCAAACCTGTAATTCCTCCATAGTTCTGCTTGACTTATGACTAGGGCAGCTTTATGTGTATCTGACTTATCAAAATACCTCAACTTCCTCCTTCCTCTAAGAAAACTGGTGTATCTCTAACCCAAACCCACCACAGGTTGGATTTCTAGAGCAGGGGTCCAGCTTGCTCCATCAGCATTAAATACAGCATGTGAGAGTCACAGTTTCCCCTGGGTTCAAGCATTCTGCACCTACCCTCATCCTCAGAGGCTCTACAGAGGACAGCAAATGTGTGATTAAAACTTTGGCTCAGCAGTAAAACACCAGATTAAACCCCCTCAGATTACTGTTAAACTCTTCTAGGCTGTAAAGCAATGATAGTTTAAGTACAGCACCTGCATTATGACACTATGGGAACCTGTGTTTTCATCACAGCAAAAAGGGGAGCCTGAAAAGAAGCCAAAACAACGAAGGCAGTGATGGATCAGGTCGAGTTTCTCTCTATTCCCCAAATTCACTTCTATCTCTACAAGAGGTATTTCTGCTTCACAAGACAAAGATTTACACGATTATCCCTACCAGTGCCTCTGATTTCCCAACATTTTCTCTGGCTACGTTGGTCTAAACATTCACAGACCCCTGCAGCAGTAAAGCAGTGACTGTGCAGGTCAGGCAACCACACTGAGGCAGGAGCTGCCAGCTCTTCCATGGTTTAGTGTTTAAAGGGAAACTCCCTGGGAAGCAGAGCCCGGCACAGCAGCCATGGTGTGAGAGTGCTGGGGGAGGAAGGAGACACTGCATCATGGTTCCATGGCAGAGAGGAAAGAGCTGAGTGGTGACAGGACCTCAGAGGGCAGCAAAAGTGACGGTGCCCTGTGCTACCGTCACTGGGGCTGCCCAGGAAGATGGGGTTTGGGGGGGACAGTGGAATTCCCTGCCTTATTTCCTCTACCAGTTTGCATTAAACACAACGTTCTCTTGTTCAGCCTGGACAAGAGAAGGCTCCTGAAGGGGAGACCTGAGAGCAGCTCCAGTGCCTAAAGGGGCTGCAGGAAAGCTG
>JBCJKH010056411.1:0-25456 GCA_039877255.1 Loriculus beryllinus
GTAGCTAAGGTATAACACAAATCACTACTGCTACCAACAATACTACTGATAATAAGGGAAATAACAAGGAAGAGAATCCAGCACCTCACCACCCACCAACAGATAACACACGACACCCAACCAGACCGAGCACCGACCGATATCTCCTCCAACCCCTCAGAGAATTAACCCTTCTGGCTAACTCCCAGTTACATCCTGGGCATGACGTGCTATGGTATGGAATACCTCTTTGGTCAGTTTGGGTCAGGTGCCCTATCCCTGCTTCCTCCTGGCCTACCCTCCTCCGTTGCAGAGCATAAGGCTCACGAAGTCCTTGCTCAGTCTAAACATTTCAGCAATGACTAAAAACATTGCTCTTATCAGTTCTGTTCCCAAGCTAAAACTCAAAAAAACACAGTGCTTGTACCAGCTACTAAGCAGGGGTAAAAATGACTGCTACTGCTGAACCCATGACACAGACATGCTCTGAAAGTACTGAGTTACAAAATATTTTGCAGGCAGAAAACCTTTTCTTTTCTTTTTCCCCCCACAAATCTTACAATTTGCTTGTGTAACATAAGCCACAGTTCCATAAGCTCTGGTTTCAGAATCTCTAAATGCTATCTCTGCATGCATACATATTTGTTGCATTGACTCTTCATTCATTTGTTTAAATAAAGTTATTTCTGAAACCTGGTGGTAGCAACTATTGACAATATTGACACTTTGTTGTTTATAGACACATTGCTAGCTGTTGAGAATTGCGTCATCAATGTTCGAGTAAAGTGCTTAAATCCCTTTTCTGCTGAGAAAGTATCTTTGGTGTATGCATCTCTCCGTCCATTTTTAGATTTTCAGTTTCTCGTACCAGTATGCCTCAATTAAAAACAATGAGGATCTGTTATATATTTAAGTTTCAAAATGAGAGCTGGGACTGGTTAGCCTGGAGAAGAGAAGGCTGCGTGATGATCTCATAGCAGCCTTCCAGTATCTGAAGGGGACCTGTAGGGATGCTGGGAAGGGACTCTTCATTAGGGATTGTATTGACAGGACAAGGGGTAATGGGTTAAAGCTTAAACAGGGAAGGTTTAGATTTGATATGAGGAAGAAATTCTTTACTGTTAGGGTGGTGAGGCACTGGAATGGGTTGCCCAAGGAAGTTGTGAGTGCTTCATCCCTGGCTGTGTTCAAGGTTGGACGAAGCCTTGGGAGGCATGGTTTAGTGCGGGGTGTCCCTGCTTATGGCAGGGGGGCTGGAACCAGATGATCTTAAGGTCCTTCCCAACCCTAACAATTCTGTGATTCTATTCTATGAAAGAGAACACTTCCTCTCTTGGGAATTCCAGGAAAAACTGGGAAAAGCTGAAGGATTTTTTGTATGCTGGAGCAGTTTGCTCTTTTTTTTTTCCTGAGCAGCAGCAAAAGCACTTGTGTTCTTCTCAAATAATTATTACTATGCTCTGTCATGCTATGTTTCCAAAATGTGAAAAGTTCAAAATCTTAACTGCATTGGGTACATTTCTAATAACAAGAGCATTGGCAGCCATAGCTAATCCAAAATATGATATTCCACTGTGTGGCTGTGTTGCACCCGCAAAAGAATCTTGGGGAATCATGTGTTTTGAGAGTCTTAAATGAATTACTTGATCTGTTTCAGTTTACTTGAGCAGGTTTGCTGTGCTTAAGGAATTCTTATATGAGGAATCTGCGTAATTTTCTCTCAAAAATTGTACTGGTTATATCATGACTTAGGTATGTGTTTCACAGCTTCTAATTATGTACTAGTTTAATGAATCTGCATTCTGCTGAAGCAGGGCTCAGAGGTCTTTGCTAAAATCTTTTTCAAGAGAGTCGGGGTGCTGTGATAAGACTTGGGGAAAACACTTCAGTAAATAGGTCAGGTCCTTTATGCTTAGATTCTTTCAGTTATCTGAGTGGAATCATAAGGCTTTGGAGATGTGTTGCTTGTCAGTGATTTTGCTCTGGTCTTTACCCTTTCAGTACCTCAATGGCAGCTTTGTTTTACTGGTAGCTAAAATGGGTGTCTCTCAGTGCCAGGCCAGGATCCTGCAATTCAAACTCTGCAGAAAAGTTTTGGAGCTCATTTGTATTATTCCTGTACACTTCTCATTGTTCCATGAGCTGACTTTAGGAGCATGAGGCACTGCAGAGAATCTGAATCCTAACATCTCGCAGAAGCAATAAGAACTACACCTTTACCTTCACTGGGACGCTGATGTAACCTTGTAATAATGTTTTCTGTTGGCAGGATTTCGGCACAGCTTGTCCTGTGGAGCCTGGCCAGTGTCAGTGATGGCAAGGCTTCCAAGTGCTGCACCGCATACCCTGTGGATCCTTTTCTTTTCATATACAGCAAATGAAGGTACATTTGTCAATGTTTTCAGTGATTATTCTGAGGTTTTTATCAGCAGCATTTTCCCTGGCCAGTAGGCAACACTGTTACCGTTCATTAGCTACTATAAAATGTGTCAGAAATACCCATATACTAGAGCAAGTTCTAAGGTTTTTGGTTGGTTTTTTTTGTTGGTTTGTTGTTGTTGTTTTTATTTACCTTTTCCATATAGGCAAGAAAAAATAGGAATTTGCAGGAAGGAGTAACTGACATTTGGAATGTCATTTCTCTGCTTCACGATTACCTAACCTCTTTTGGACACTTTGTTCCAAATAAGGTGCTCAGCAGTAACCCAGGGGCGTCTCTGTAGAAATTCCATAAAAGTAGAATGCATCCCCTGTTTTCTGTGAATTACCTTTATCAAGGTTTAATTTTACACTTTTTTCCCCTGATTAACTGCATGTTTCAGGTTTCTTCAGCACAATGTTCTAGTTGAGGATTAAAAAATAAATCCAGTATTTCAGTTCCCTCTTTTAACTGCATGAACTGAAATCAACCTCTGTGCTCTGTGTGGTTTCAAAAGGAAATTCTCCTGTGTCTGAGGTTTAAACAAAGTACAGTGTACCAGAGATGAAAAAGGAGGTCCCAGGAGTAGAGAAAATAATGTACAGATACGGAAAGACCTGAGGATACTGAAAGGTAAAGGAAAGCTGCAAATCAGCATAGCTTAACGCAGCAGGAGGAGCTTCATTTAGTTGAAGTGTCCTTGTGAGTGTAAGATCATTAACACATTGAAAAATAATGATGTTGATCTTTAAAAGGTTTCAAAAGTCTACTTTCTTCTGATGATTCCTGGGTTTTTTTGAATACTCGGGGACTGTGCAGAAGGCAAGGGAACTAAATGTTGTGCCACCATCCAGAAAGGATACCTGTGATAGTTCTAGCTAAACTAACTAACTAGCTAACTGATGTTCTAACTAAAAACATTTTGTAAGTATCTGAACACCAATGAAGCTGTGAGCTGCCTCAGACCTGGGTTTAGAACCAGTGGATATACCAGACAATTCAGATTATTATTTGCACAGAAGTTTTAAATGGCTCTTTTACATAGCAAAGCCTCCTCTTGGCATGAGTGAGCCTCACTGATCTGACTGAGTTTACTCATGTGACTCAGGCCTGCTTAGTAGCCAAGTTTTGTGGGAGACCTTGCAGAAAGGCAAGTGCAAGTGATGTGTGCTTTTTAATGCGGGTGAAAGACCATACACTGACAGTTCTCAACAGTGAAGGATTCATTTGGTCAGGTTTTTATTGAAGTACCAGAGGGTCTGGTGGTAGGTCCTGTTGTATGTTATGTATCTAAAAGGCATTTGGCCATCATGTTTATTATACCTGCAGATGCTGTACTGTCTCAGAAGGTATATTGGAATAAGTTAAACGAGTAGACTACAGAAAAGTAGAAATGAAGGGAGGATAAAATGAAATCAGGTATTTTTGACAACAAAAGGTTTTGCTTGGAAGGAATAATCTGAAACTTAAGTATCCATTGGAAAGAACAAGCCTGTGAAGAAGCAGTGACTGAAGGACAAGGAGCTTACAGGATGTGAATTGTTCACAATTTACTTAATCCTGAGTTTGCAATGCAAATAATAAGAATGGAGAGTTAATAATGTGCTGGGCCTTGTGAACAAAACTGGCCCTTGTATAATTGCTGTAGGAAACCTTCTAGCAGAGCCCCTTAGGAAGCTGTCAGAAAAATATCAATTAATGGGATTCTAAGCCCCAGCAGAAGCTGTTCTAAGTTCTGTTGACTGTTGAGCAGGATAAGAGGTTTTAGATCTGTACAACTTGCGCAGGAAAAAAGAGATGTTATTAATATTTACCAATAACAGAGAAGTCAAACATTAGACCAGGCAAAGAATTGTCTGGGATGATGAAAGTGGTGGCTATTTCTGACTGCTTCATTTAGGAATGACTGCATTCTGGTCCCATATCTGGCTCACTATAAGTCCTGATAACTGCATGACCTTACTGTCACACAGCTGCTCCTCCTCTGTGCTTTGTTTCATTCATGTCAAGTGCATGGGAAGAGTGTAAAACGAGGCACGGAGGGGTGCTGAGGGTTGCGTATTACATTTCCCTTCCCAGAGCTGGCAAAGAGAGTTTAAGCAATGTTTTCTATGTTGGTTTTTTTCCTTAAATGCTGCTAGTCCAAGATCATAATTGTGAACACTGGGAGTGCAGAGAGTTTGGGCTTTGCTGAACCTCCTCAGTGCCTGGAACAATGTGACTCAATCTCTTCAGGTTTCTGAACACTGTCATAACAATGAACAGTAGAAGACACAACAGGAATACTGAGTGAAATTAAGAAAAGGTGTATGCTAGGAGAAAGTTCGTGACAGGAATTTCTTCTAGGCAATGAGGGACCTGCTCTCAGGAGGCAGAGGACATGCATTGGGAGGCTTAGAACCATTGTAGATAAAGCAGGAGAGCGTACCTCTGGCCAGTGATTTTGGATTGTTAATTATCTATGGTTTTGCTTTTGAGCGTTTTGTATTTAACACATAGGATAATGCTGTCTTGTAATGAAATGTTTTGTAATTAAATTAAAAGCTATCAGAATCAGATTTTCTATGCTTGGAAGAATGTTGGCTGAGTTGTGCCTTTCTATTTCACTATTACTACTGCAGACCTTTATCCTGTCAGACCATAGACAATCACAGAATCATAGAGTAGTTAGGGTTGGAGAGGACCTTAAGATCATCCAGTTCCAACCCCCCTGCCGTGGACAGGACCACCTCACATTAAATAAATGTCTCCAGAAAGGTGGAGGCATTTGGTGACTTGCATCTCTTTCCATTTACCTCAAACATGAAGAATAACAATGCTTGCACTGAATTCACAGGGGTTGGTGACTCCCTTTAGATGGAAAAGTGAATGTTTCTGCCTAGTGGTTTTTTTTATTCTTTTGCTTCTCCTTGTGTGCTGCTTCTCCCTAGTCATGGCTGCAGGACATGTGCAGGAATTTGCGTGCTTCACAGACTACGACAAGGAGCTAGTTTGTCACTGGAAGGTGCCTGCACACATGAATTGCTCCAAAGAATTCCTCCTCTACTACAGGAAGGAATTTTTTTCTCTGCCGTAAGTATTTAATAAGATGTTACCAGTGTTGAAATTTCGTCTGTCCTGTAGCTGGTATCAGCTCTGATCCCCTCCCTCTACCATGAGTGCCTGAGACAAATGTAATCCTGGTTATTATTCTTGCCTGGAGGATGAGGGGTTGCAGCACACTGTTCAGTGGTCTGTTCTTCTGCAGACCTCTGCACACTTTGAATAGAGTGATCAAGTCCCACCTGCAGCAGTGGTGGGGCTCACATAAGTTTACCAAACCTTAATTTCATGCAAAATGTTACCTCCTTCAGGAGAAATCTGACCTGTTCCCCATATACAGCCTGCGTGAAAGGTACTCTGCCCTGCAGCCCAGGTGATTATCTCTGTCCACAGCCTTAACTCCGTGTTCAAACACAGGTTGTTGTCCCTGTTCTGCAGCAGAGCCAGTTGTCATCTCCTACAAAAGAAGATGCTTTTGTGCTCTCCTGTTCCTTTCCATGTGATTTCTGCACACAGACATCCAAATAACCTCACTGTGTACACCACAGTAAACCTGCTCGTATGCCAGCAAGCTGTCAGTCTACTCCTTCAGAAGTTGGAGCATAATGAAGGGTGTTAATTTTCCCTCTTGAGATGAGTCATCAGCCTTTCTGTCAGGTTTTATTTGTGCAATACAGATACCCAAGAGATGTCTGGGGAGGACAGGTTCTTTGGAGGAGCTCAGTTTTGGTTTTTATTTGTTTGGGCTAAACATTTCCGGGATCTGAGCTTATGTGTCTCAAGTTTGATTAGCTCTACACATTGGGAAGCTTAATTTCACCTGTTCAAGAGATAGTGTGCCACACTCTCTAAACATCACGTCATTTTCTGTCTGTTTTCCAGAAACAGTGTGTGTGTCCCCAAGAATGGAAAAGAGAGTTTAAGGTGTACTTGCACAATATGTCCGGATTATTTTGTGTCAGGCCTCATATATGTTCTAACTCTACAGTACAATGGGACTGATATGTGGAATTACAGTGTTACACCAGCCCTGGTTGGTAAGAAACTGTTTACTTTGTTACCAGGACATCTGGCTGCAGGCTTTGCAATCCTAGCTGACTCCTCATTCAAGTCACTGGAATGGTTTTCCCTTATCTGTGGTGAAAAGTGTCATGCTGGCTTAAATGCAAACTCCATTTGGCTTAGAAACCTGATTCTGGAGTAGGTTCTTAAGAAAAGGGTCTAAGTAATGAGGCAAACAGGGAGTGATTCTTCCTCTAGCAGTACCCTCTCAGTTGCCAGGAAGCAGTAATTCTAGGGCTTAGACATGTCTAATGCGTTTTCACTTGTGGCTGTAGAATTCAGGGATGAAGGGGAATGTGCTGCTTCTAGGTTCTAGAAAGACACTATGTTATCCCTGCTGAAATTTCTTCCATTCGTGCCTCTGCCACACTCTGATTTTTCATACAAATGAGTCATCCCCACAAGCAGAAATTATTACAATAATTGCTGTTGGATTATAACAACCAGTGAAAAGAAGGTAATGACTTTGCTCTTCACAAGACAAAGCATAGGAACAGTTTATATTTTTCTACAGACACCTTATTTGGTTTTAACAGTGTGCTTGTTCATAACACTTGTCACCTCAGCACTCAGAGAATCAGTCACACACCTCAAGCAGGCATTCGTCTGCATCGTTGCGTTTTTCCAGGCTGAAAGCTGCATCCAGTGCACCAAAAGGTTGAACTTGGAGTTTGTTCAGCCAGCTTGAGGAGTTAGTGCTTGTTAATGAATACCTTGCAGTTGCTCTTTTTTGGCCTCTATATCCTTGTGGTATACAATAAAAGGTCTAAATGCATTGACTGTGATGAGATTCTGGTCTCTAGTGAATGTCTCTGCTTCTCTCCATCAGTGCTTTGCTATTGCCATTCTTCTTGATTGTATTTTTTTAATATGCAGTTAAGCCAAGGGCCCCCCAAAATCTTACAATTGAGAAAGTTGAAAACGGTAATTTCAATCTGAGCTGGGAGGAGAGCTACTCTCCTCCATCCATGCTCTCTGGACAGCCAGTCATCCATGAAGTGAAATACTGGAGGAAACAGCACCCGACAGAGGTAAGAGAAAGCCAGTCTCTTCATTTTCTGTCTCTCTGGAGTACTCGGGCCTAAAAAGTCCTCTGAAAAGTCTAGAGACCTTTTAATGAATAATGGTACTGCTGCAGGTCACATTGTGCCAGAGTGGTTCAGCAGGGCTTCAAAGGACTGAAACTCTTCTGACTGCCGCCCCAGAATTGTCTGCTGCTCACAGTAGGCAGAACAGAGATTGAAAATATAACACTTCTGTTCCCTGAACTTAACTTGCTCCTTAGGCATCAGGAAGCTGGAAGCTGCTCATGACTCCGTGGTGCAGTTGAGGCATTTCAACAACCTCCCAGCACTTTAGGACAAGGCTTTTTCTGGTAGAGGGAGAACATGCTTAGTGGCATGTCACAAATGTCACCCACTCGTGATAACTAAATGCAGTATCTCATACACCAGATTAGGTACACTGTCATTCATTTGCTCACTTGTGAAGGGCCACTGAAACATGTAATGCCGTTGTTACTTAATTGTTGTCACTGACCCTTCACCTCAGAAGGAAACCAAAGGGAACTTTCTCATCTCCTTTTCAGGTTTTTGTAAAAGCAATTAACTACCAGGCAAAAAGCTTTGAAATCACTGCAAGCTCCTTGAGGAGAGGCTATGATTACATTGCAAGTGTGAGGTGTAACTATACAGACTACCCGGCCTACTGGAGTGAATGGAGTGAAGAAGTTGAGTTTTACTACGGTGAGTATTGTAACAAATACCAGCTGGAGAAAGGGATGGTGCAGTTTTACAACCAAGCCCTCAGCTCTCCTCTCAGAGAAGGGTTATGAATCAACATCTCCATTCTTTTGAATGTACTGCAGATACACCTGTAAAGGCTTCCAAATAGACTGAACATAAAAAGGGAAACTGAGGAAGAGAAGACTAAGGGAAGTTGGATTGCTTAGCCTTGTGAAAAAAAGGCTGAAAGGGAATGGGCTTATTTTCTATAAATATTTCATGAAGTAGACACCAGGGAAGAAGAGAGATTTAAACTAAAAAACACCATTGACATAAGAGCAAGGAAGTGTGAATGAGCAAGACTTATTTAGGCTGCAAATTAAGCAATACTTTAGCCAGCAGAGAGCTGAGGGTTTTGGAAACCTCTGAAGAGCAACAGAGGGGACAAGAAGCATAGGTGCGCTACAGAGGAGATGATATTGTTAGAGACTGTGTGAGAGGTTGTCCCTGAGAGCTTGCAAATGGCCTCACAGTACAGAGTGTTGGCTCCTGACACCATAACTGGCTGCAGTATCTGCACTGATGTGTCAGACATGCCACACACCATCACCACAAGCAGCTGTTTATGTTCTGTTGTTTACCTGCTGGAGACTTGATCTTGCGTCCTCTGAAGGAGCATTTTTTAAGGTGGAAAAGAGCAGCAATGAATTTCATATTGCCAGTACCTCTATTTAGATGCACATACACATGTAAGTGTACACTTGTGTTTAACAGAATACCATGTGACAGCTGAAGACATTCTGCAGATGGCTGTTCCTGTGTCCTGCATTCTGATCGTGGCACTATCTGTTGTTTGTTACTTCTGTTTTAGCAGGTACGTAGCATGCTATCCGCGGGTTTCCCAGAGCAGCACTTTACACAGATAGCAGTGTTGCTGTCAGTTAGCTGAGTGTCTTGGTCAGGAATCTAAGGGTTTGCTTTTCCTCAGCACCTGTATCTGGCTCTCTACAAGCAAACATTTTATAAATGTGAATCAGTTGCACTCTCATTTTCTGAGTCAATAACTGAATGTTCTCTATTAATCCCATCAGAATGGGCTTGTTAGAGTGTCCAAACAGGCTGCACTTCCGGGGTTTGTCAGTTTTTGGCCCATCTTTGCTGGAGTTCCAATAATGATGGTCAAATACCTGTATTTATTTTTAAATTTCTTAGTGTTAATGTGAAAGTGGGATCCCATCTGTTTTGTGCATCAGTTCAAACATGACTGGAAGAATGTGTGACACTGGTTTTGTAGAGCAGTTGTGCACCAAACATACAAATATCTCTGCAATAGTTTAATGAAAAGCAACTCTTGAAGATGCACAGAACAAACACTTCCTCTTGCTGCAGTGCAAGTGGCTAAGAGGGAGAGAAGAACAGAAGAGGGACGTGCACATTGATCAAGCCAAAATGCAGTCAAAGCAAACAATTTTAATTCTTCCCTTGCAGAGTGAAGAAAGAATGGTGGGATCAAATCCCAAATCCAGCAAAGAGCCATTTGGTTGTAAAAAATGTCAAGGTAATTTAAAGGCTTTGCAAAAAAAAAAAAAAAAAAGTTTTCCTGATCACCAGAAGTAGAATATGTAATAAGTGCTATTGTGTGGCTAGTGCAGGGGTTATGAAATACAATTCACATGTGTCCTAAATCTCATTTGTATCTTTATTAGTTTTCAGTTTTGTGCTACATTGATGAAATTAAGCTCCCTTTCCACGACTTAAAACAGAATCATATGGAAAAGGAAATGTGAGTAAAACAAAAGAGGGAAAAAACCAAACTGCTTTACAGCATGAAATAGTTCCCTCTTACATAAACATTAACTCTCCTTTCGTTTTGATTTCCAAAAACAGAAGTTGCAAGAACTGTCTGGCTCAAATCTTGTCAAGCCAAAACTTCAAGGCAAAAGATAACACCCGAAATGTTGAGAAGTCTTGCAGTTGCCACAACAAGTCTGGAGAGTGGTTTCCAAAAGGCAGCAGCGCAGTTTTAACCCCTGAGACAATTCTGGTTGACGAGTCAATAGAAATTTGTGAATGCTTAACAGACATTGAGGCTGAGCACCAGGAAGAAACTAGTGACCGTCTCGCTGTGTTTGAGCCTTCCGAGAGCAGTATCAGTGCTTTCAGAGAGCACACTGAACACAATGATGTACTAGAAAGCATGTTTATTAAGCTCCTGGCAGATGAAAATATGCAAGACCAGAAAGACCCAGACATTATCATGGGTGAGAGCAAAATCTTTGAGAAACTTGAGTCAGAAAATCCTTCACAGCAAAATACAAATGAAAGCACAGCCCAGAGTTGGCAGCGGTGTGATGTTTCCCATTTCACGAGAGCTTCTCAAGATGACTACAATTGTAGTACAGCCAGCAAGAAGTCAGAACAGTCAGAAGAATCCTTTGAATCTGGCTATCACAGCTCCAGCATAAATTCTGCTTCTCTGGATGCTAGAGAACTTCAACATATGGTTCATCAAAACCTTTTTCCACCTAGTTCTGAAAGTCAGCATGATTCGTGTGTCCTGATCCAGGAATCTCCAAATAAACCATCATTTGGGACCAAAAAAGACAGAATAAGCAACCCTGCATGCAAGAGTTTTGATACCCTTACGTCTCCATCCGTGGAGCCCCGTGGTTCTCCTTACAAGAGCTTTGACACCCTTATGTCTCCATCCATGGATCGCTGTGATTCTTCTTACAAGAGCTTTGACACCCTTACGTCTCCATCTGTGGAGCCCTGTGGTTCTGCTTACAAGACTTTTGACACCCTTACATCTCCCTCCGTGGAGCCCTGTGGTTCTGCTTACAAGAGCTTTGACACCCTTATGTCTCAGTCTGTGGCTGACAGTAGCTTGAGTCTGTACTTTGAAAATGTGTGCCACTCACCACCTTTAACACAGTTTTCAGACACACCAGAACTGAGCTGCAGAGATCAAATTTGTCAGCCCCCTTGCAATCAAACATGTTACACCAACTACAGATCTCCCTGCACTGAGCTTGATGTTCACAGCACCTTTTCAGAACATAGTGATTTTCCATCTTTCCCCACACATACAAATGACAGTGCTTCAGCTTTCCTGCCGGAAGAAATACATAACCAAGTAACATACCAAACTGTTCAAAAGAAAGCCAGTGTAATTTCTTGCCCCACTGGACCTCAGCCATCTGGTTATCAACCTTTTGATAATGTAGTTAAGTGTAATGGTACATACCATGACAATGACAGAGAGGTTATCTCCAGGTCACAGTGCGAATCTTTCACTCATCTTTTTTACAACGGACTGAGAGAAACACCTCCAGAAACAATGATCTGTCAACCTGACCTGAAGACAGATGACCACATATGTTTGATTGCACAGGGGTTTGATGGCAGAATTGTCCCAGATTTAGTCTTTAGTGAGGATGTTGCACAGACCGGTGATGGCAGCCTTTGGATCATGAACTCTCATGAGCTGTCTCGTGATAGCAAAGATGAAAATACCAGCAGAGAGGAGGTGGTGTTGCATGTGTTAGAGCCAAACTGTCAAGATTTTAACAGCAGAGAGAGAACTACAGAGGGTACAAAGCCCGACAGCTTTAAGTGTACTGGTAAAGGAATGCAGGACAGCAGCAGTAACAGACTGAATACTGCCTTCCGCTGCCACGTGCATAGCCACTTGAGGAAACATGGCAATGCAGGGAAAAATCAAGAGGTGACGGAGCCCGCAGTAGGCAGGAGGTGCAGCTCTGCAGCTGCTTTACCAGAACAATCACTGGCCAGCACTGGGCTAAACTTAGAAAGAAAAACTGCAGAGCCCCCAGAGCTCCTGTTCTCAGACAAGTTGATGCCTCCTCTTTCTGTGGATAATTCCTGTCCTGCTGATTCTCACACCATTCACAGTGAGGCTTCCAGACTGGCACCTGTGGTTCAAAACAGACCAGTAGAGGTTTTGAGGGAAAACAGGGAGAATGAAAGAAAAAGGAATTGTGTACAAGGCCTTGTCCAGGAGGACAACTGCTACATGAAGGTTGCTTAGCCACATGTGCCAGGGCTGCACCAAACCAGTCCTTGGAAATAAACTGTATCGCAGATTGAAATGTTGCTTGTTCTTCCAATCTTGACTGAAGTGAGGGCTGCTGCAGCTCAGACAAGGATTCAGTTGGGATGTGATACTCGTGCCTGCTGCAGGGCTGGCAACCAGTATGTGATGTAGACCCCTGGAGACAGTAGGGGCTGGTACCTAACAATTGCAGCTACAGAGCTGTCAGGGTTGCAAAGCCAGAGCTTCTCTGGCCTTGGCTGTTCTCTAAAGTCAGAAGCAGCTGCATAATGTAGGAGTTCTGGGTTCAGCTTCTGTAGTTATGCCCTAGCTCTGTGTTGCTTGGGAAGCACACAGAGGTGATGCAGAAGATGCTGACACAGTTATAAGTAGGATGTAGGTGCACATCAAAGGAGAGCTTCCATAACTTATTTACGGGGGAGGAGGGAGGTCCTGTGTGCCTAGCCCCAGTATGGGGTATTGTTTCTACACATGCTCAATCAAGACCCAAAATAAAGATTCCTGTTATTTAAACTTACACAATGCTGTTACTGATGATTAATTTCTTATTTTGTAGAAGCAGGCAGTTATTTCATACTTCTACAGCTGTCAATGGAATCAGATACTTCTAAGCAGTGTTTTCCCAGGAAGTTTATCAGTTTAAGGTCAGACCCCCTTAACTGATGGAGCTTTTTATGGGTTCTTTAAGGCAGCTTCTGCTTGTTGTTGGTTAATTATTCCAAAAGTTTTACTCATAATTCTGCACATTTCTAGGGCATTATATATTTTGATGTGGTACATTGCATCCCAGCCAGCTGGAAGTGGCGCAGAATAATTAAATTATTAATATTAAAATACATATGTATGTTCTTATTAGGTTAGAAACCCTTATTTGCATTGCCATGCATAAGGAAGCCGTAATGCTGAGCATGGAAGCTGGTTTAACATGGTTTGTGAGATTTTTGTACTGCAAATTTTGCTTCAAATTTTGGTTTGGCCAAATAGGAGAGGTATCTCCCCATCAGTCCCCGGCATCAGTTTTGCAGCAGTAAAAAGAAGGTTTGTAAGCCCTGGGAGGAGGTGCAGAATGAAATGTCTGTATTTAGATGTAGCGGTTAATATTTAGTTAATATAGTTAATCATAGGCACTGGTTTGTAGCTCACTTTCACTGAGAAGGTGATTGGGGAAAGATCCTGCTGCTTGTAGCTAAGGTGTTGGTGAATATGTTATTTATTTGTTTTTATTGGAGACATCAGGTTGAGTTTTATTTCAACTCAGGTGACGTTTATTTCTATCAGAATTACTCTTTCTTTGCACAAGGGGAGTCACTGCTGCATGTAACATGAGCACAAGCTCTGCTAAGAGGGAGGGGTGTGAGGCAGATGGATGAAGAGGCCTTCTAGGACCCATCAGCCAAACCTGCACTGAAATGGTGGAACAGGAAGATGCAGAGGCCATGGTCTGCCTCATTAGTAAGCCTCACTTCCCTAAATCCAAGTGAACTCAAACTGAAGCAAAATCCCACAGCTAGTCACTGCAGCTGCCCATAATGGCTGACTCACTGATTGCTGTGGTAGCACAGGGCTGTTAAGGGAGGGACAGGGACATTAGTGGTGCTTTCTTCCCCTTCTGCTCCTGTACTTTCCCTTGTGCTCTTTGTGAAATCCTCCTGAAAGGCTTGCACTTGGCTGGATCAGCTTCATCCTGCCTTTCTCTGGCTTTGTCTTCTACGTAGCTGTGACCTCTGTTGGATGGCTTTCTGTGTGGGGGTATTCTTCCCCTTTTCTCCCTTCAGTATTTCTCTGGTGTATCAAACTGTAACTCTTCAAGAAAGGGGAGCCCTATTCCTATTCCTTTGCACAACCCAGAGCTGGTGATGGACCCTGGGGCAGGTGGGCAGCTCAGCCTGTGCTACTACAGCCATGGCTCATGTCTGCAGCTCATGCTCCATCCTCCAGTGCCTCTGCTTCTGCTGCCTGCAGCAGTTGCAGCACTATAAAACACAGGGAGCTTTCAATGATGGGTTTCCAGCCTGAGATGATCTGCCCAGAGTGTGAGGGGTTGTGGCTTGAGCTGGCCCCGGGCTGCCAGTGGGGTACACTGGCCTGAGCTGCATATGGGGACAGCCTGTGCTTGCAGAGCAGCCCTCCTGAGAGAGGAGCTTTGTTCCTGGCTGCTGGGACCCTCCAAGTGTGGCCCCACAGGGCTCTTACCAGGACAGAGAATTACTGACCACAGTAAGTATATTCTCTGTGTTTTCCAGTGTGTTTGTAAGACTGCAGTGCAAGTGGGGGCTAGTGCCAAATTTTAACTTAGTTACAAAGCACTTCATTACTCTCTCACCATCAATCCACCTCCACATCTTTTACATGGCTGCCTACCAGGTACTAGCAACCTGACTCACCATGAGTGAAATGGGTTCCTGAGAAAAGCAGGTATATTCCCAGGTCAGGCGAAGCTAGTTCTGATACATGTTTTTCCTTTGCAGAGTGCCACAGCCGTGCCTTTTCTTTCTGAACAGTGTTGGCTCCTTAGAAATACACACCCATGTGGGACAACTGTTGGCAAATTCCTGTCAATCATAAGGCTTGTCATTGCCTGTGGAAAACCAGCAATAACCACAAGAGGATGAGACTGGTGTGAAGCAGGAGTTTGAGGATGTGTCATCGAGTTCTTGGAGGTGGGAACAAGTTAATTTAGAATAAAGGAGGGGCCAGCTTTTTAAATAACTTGTCTCTGCATCTTGCTTTGGGACCCTACACTGTTCAGGCAGGATGCAAGCACTTACCCATCATGAGCTACAAACTTTCATCTAAGAAAACAAGTTATTTTAGGTGCTGCATAATAGCAGTAGCATAGCAAAGGGTGAGAGAACCAAATTGAGGGGGTTGTGATTTCCAGAATCCTGCTCCCTAATATTTTCCTGTGATTAGAATTACGTGACTTCTTAGTGAATAGAGACTGAGCAGACAGTTTGCTTTCTCGTAGCTATGTCTTTTCTGTAGAAAACTCCTTAGGGAGCATGATGCGTGCTGTTTGCATTCTAGCTCTGACAGAGGTGTGTAATTCTGCATACAGTTGCTTTCACAAAGAATAGGTGGTTTTGACTAATTCTCAGGGGAACTGTGCCCTTGCAGTGCACCCACACACACAGAGCATCCCCGCTGCAGAACAGCTAAGTGAGGAACAGGACACTGCCCAGGTACCTCTCCAGCAAAGTTGAAGCTACGCCTCAGTGTGTTTTGTCTGAGCCCCCAGTAACAGCCATCAGCAGCACCACTGGTTTTCCAAGTCCTGAGTATTCTCATACTTGTGACAAGCTGAGAAAGGAATGTTGAGAGGAACTTTGCAGCTCTGCTGAACTCTGGCCAAAGGTGCTTTGCTCTGTTTGTCCCTTGTGCTGTCCTGTTTTCCATCTTGTCCCTCCCAATGGCTTTCTACAGCACAGAGTTGTCCACACAGCTGCCGACTGCCCCACCAGCAAGACTGCAAGATAGAGAAGAAAAACTGGCTGCAGCCCTGGATGAACAGAGGTGGGAACCAAGTGCTGCTGCGGGGGCAGGAGCACCATTTCCTTTTTTGCTCTGCTGTTAACAGAACTGACCAGCTGTGCAGGAGCCCTAAAATTCTGTATACTGAATGCAGAGAGGCAAGAGTTGGTATAGTACAGCCTGTGACCCACAGCCTGTCCTTAATAGAGGGATGACTGCCTTAGACCTGTCCATGGAGTGTGGCAGGTGCCCTCAGGAGTTTCTGATCCATGGTGGATCAGCAGCTTCCACTGTCCTGTCTGTGCCTCATTGCATAAGAACAGGCATTCACAGCAGTATGTTGTTTGTCCTCTCCTTGAAGGTTACTGAGTCAGTGCCTAACCTGTCATTGGGACTTTCCTACTTGCGGCTGTTTCCCCAGCTCTTAGACATGGGGGAATTTGGTATCAGCAGAAGAGTTTGAGGTTGGCTGCTTCTCCCCAGCTCAGCCACTGCTGGTTTCACCTGCAGTGAGCCACCCACACAGCAACAAGAATTACAACAGGGTGAAACGCTGGAGTGCCTCGGGGGGAGAATTTCCACACCCGGCTCAGGGCTGTAACTGGTCCCCAGTTCTTGTCTGGATCCTCTAGAGAGTTGCTGTGAGAACCAGGTCTGCTCTGGCCAAGGTTGGCCCCAGCATCTGCCCTCTTGGCCTTTGGTGAGTGAGGTCTTCAGGAGCTGGCCCTGGGAGGCTTTTGCTGTGCTGCAGTCACTGTCCAGTGCACCTGTCTGGCAGGGTCCAGGCTTGAAGGTTGTGGAGGACAGTTCAGTGCTGGGTGGCACTGCCTGATTGAGGCTCCCCAGAAGCACACAGTATCCTCCTCCACAACATGAGCTAGGCAACAGAGCCATCATGTGCCTTGTTTCCTCCACAAGGCAGGAATTAGGACCTGCAGTTTAGCATGTGTTACCCATTCCATGGCCTTGCCCCGAGCTGCTGCAGAAGCACCAGGGATTCTTTCCACTTTTGCAGTTCTTATGAGATGTCTTGTAAACCTCCACCTTCACTCCCCATCAGGAAGGACCAACACATTCAGCTGCTGTTCGTATTGTCTATTTTGCCAGTTACCTGCCATTGGTTTAGCTTCGTGCTGCTCTTAGCATGTTCCAGCTTCTCCACACTCTCTTCCCAACTTCTGCACATGCACAGTGGCAGGGAAGGGGTGTGGAAGCCGGGGCTGTGCAGAGCTGGTACAGAACAGCAGCCAGCGGCTCAGCTTCCTTCTTTGAGCAGGAGCCTCACACCACAACCAGTCACAGCCCCTGCTTTTTGTAGGAGCAAGCCTCAGATTCTGCCTCTTCATGCAGAGTGCTGGAAGCGTTTCCCAGTGCTGCTTTGGGTGCAGATACGCTGATGTGACACAATTTCATCGCATTAGTCCCTGTGTTCTATGGAGCAAATAACCCCATATTTTGGCCTTCTTAGCCTCAAACAAAGCAATCTCCTGCCTTGTGTCACCTTCCAATGAAATCCTAACAC
Organism: Loriculus beryllinus; assembly: GCA_039877255.1. Lineage (NCBI taxonomy): Eukaryota > Metazoa > Chordata > Aves > Psittaciformes > Psittacidae > Loriculus > Loriculus beryllinus. Next base: position 17,295 of record JBCJKH010056411.1, read on the forward strand.
AACATATAGCAAAGCCACAGCTTCACAAAACCTGGACTGCCCCAAGAGACTCACAAAGCTTTTTGGCTTCTCTGTGCAGGATTGTATTTTGTATTTTTGGAAACACTGGTTACTTTGGAGCAACCTGTTTCCCAGAAAATCCTGTATATCTTCAATGTTATTAATATGCCCCAGCATATTGCAAGGTGTTTCCCCATCTCTGCCTGTTTGTCCAGCCTGTACCCCCACCCGCCTTTTCTCCTAAAGACACAGTGACTTGAGAAGCCACGGCTTATGTTAGGCCTGTTTTGGGTTCTGTGGGTTTGGGATGGAGCCAGCAGTACTGCTGGTCTGTGGTCTGCCACGCCATCACCTCCTGCAGCTAGCAGCTCACCGCTGGAGGCAGCTCTGCCCTGACAGCCATTAGCTCTTGCTCTGCAAGTGCCTCTGCAGTCTGAGGTTGAAGATAGCCCCTGTGTTTTCACCACATTAGAGGTGGCAGAGGGTTCCAAGGCACACTCAGTGTGGAGGACCTGCTGTGAGAGCTGGTGGCTGGGCAAGCTGCTGCAGGGCTGAGGCATGCTGGGTTGTGACAGCTGTGGCAAAATAAAGATCAGAGAGGCTCAGGTGGGACTCTTGCCATAAAGAGCTCTGTGCCAGCAGCAGGGTTCTGGCTTCTGTTCATCCCTGTGAGCAGAGACCAGGGGACCAGCTGGTGGATGCTGGCTCTACGTGGGTCAGTTTCTGCCATCCTGCGTGGAAGAAGCAGAGAGTTCTGCCAGCGCTGCTGACTCGGGTGAGCACCGTGGAATATGCGATGGACTTGCTGAGCCCATGCAAGGTCAGAGCTCTTTGGAAGTACAGATGTGCAGCGTGTGACCTGAGACCAGTCTGAGAATGGCTGTGGTAGGGGAGGGTGGAGAGGATGGGGCACATCAGTTGATTAGACCAGAAAAGGCTGATGTTTAGTTTGTGAAGCTGCAGGAACCCAGCTGTGGGGCAGGGTCCAATGGAGGCAGAGGACTGCCTGTGGGCTATCCGCAGGGGTTTTGGCTCTGAGAGAAGGCTGGTGTGGAGGCTGTCTTGGAGAAAGCATGCTTTCCTGTGGGCTGAATGTATTCAGCATAGTGAGGCATCTGGGAGATGCTCTGGGCACATTTTGCATGCTGTATGAGAGCTGTAGGTTTCTGTTCCAGATGGTCAGGGTGAGTTCACAGGCACAGTCATTCCTGTTTCTGTTTACCAGCATGTGTCTGGTGATTTCCTAAGAGAAGATACAAGCCTCTATGCGATCCTGTGTGAGCAAAATGTTCACAGTCAAAGCTCTGTGAAGGTAAGCCCTTTTCTTCTGGCAGGAGCCAAAGTGGTGTCCTCATACTACAGCCTTCATGCAGAATGGGTTCAGACTTGATGTATAATGGGGAAAACAAGAGGCTGAGCCCAATATTGGTGGCTACAAAGAGACAACTGGGAAAAGCAAAAGGGAGGCAGGAGGGCAGGGTGCTGGGTCGCTGCAGGTGGCTCTCTGCATTCCCCAGAGCAAAAGCAACACACTGCTTCCTCCTCTGCAGCATCCTGCCAGCTCCCAGCCTGCCAGCTGGGAGGCTTTGTTGTTTTTCAGCCTGCTGCTTTGCTGACTAACACCTCCACTTTCTGCCTGGCTCATTCATGTTTTACCCCATTTCCTGAGCTTTGAGGTGGTTTCTTCTGTTGTTTTCCCTTCCACTAGAACACTGTTACTCGTGTTTCAGCTGTTCTCCTGCCATGTTTTACTCATTGCTTATCGTAATGTATAATTATCTTCCTCCTAAATGTCACCAGCTAGTAAAGGCACCTTTGACCCTAGAGTTATACCAGCTGTGTATATTTGACAATGCAGAGGATATTGTTTTAATTCCATTGTGACAGAAAGAAAATACAGATGTAGTACTGTTTGTGTGGAATTTTCACTCCCATATCATGAACTTGGTAACTGCAAGTATCACTAATTCTCTCTTTGAGGGAAAGGAAACATCAGCTCTTGTTATTTCCTCTGTGTGTATTTATTCCTGCTTATAAATACTTAGAGATGTGGCCCTTCTAGTTGTGGCAAAATGCTCTTGGGTTATCAATAGCTTTAGCAGAGCCTACCAAGACTTTCCTGCTGCACCCTTCACACTTCCTTCTGGTGAATATGTGATTACAGCTGGATGAAAGTAGTTGCCTCTTTTCTCAAATCAACATGAATCCATGGCAATTGAACTGCTTCAGATCTCCAAGTGCTTTACCTTTGGGGCTGGATTCAGCTGCCCTGAGTTGTCATGGAACCTCAGGTGTAGAGTCATCAGTGCCCTCACAGCACAGAGCAGCTCTAGAGCTGTGTGCCTGTGGAGGCAGGTATTGGGCACTGAGCCCACTGACTTGCTTTGCTCTGTGCAGGAGATGTACCTATGTACTGTGTGCCAGGTGGGACCAAGTATCAGGGCCCCTAGAGATCCTGCGTGTGTGTCCTACATGATGGCTCTTCCCATGCTGTGTATGGTGGGTACAGTCCTCAGGAATGAAGGAGATCTGGTGGGTCACACTGTGCTGGGCTCCCAGCACTGAAGAACCAGTTGGATGTTAAGTGTTTGCTTTGCAGGAGCAAGACTACTTGTTGCTCTTCGCATTGGATTACTTGCACAGCTTCACATGTGCACATGCATGCATTTGCACATGCATGCATGTACAGGCACTATGTACTGTACTTACACGGACCAGCCTGACTCTCCCATGTCTGTAACTTCCCTTACAGATACCTGAGGAACCCTGAGGTCTGGGTGAGAGTTGGCCCCTGCTTGGGTGTGCATCTGGTGCCTCAGGCTGCCTGGCTGGTCATGCTGTGCTAAGTCTTTGCACCTCCTGTTGTGGTTTGGTGGGTGCAGCAGGGGCTGAGCACAGAGCCTGCTCACCCTGCACCCAGCTGCTTTGTGCCTGCTTCGCTGCTACAGTCTCCTTGGGTTATTCCAGCTCCTTGTTCTTTACCCTCCTACCACCACACTCTGCTGCATGTGCAAAGCCCCCTTATAGCGCTGCTCCATTCCCTCTTGCCCAAGGACACAAGGACCATGCACTGGACTCCTTGCAGCCCTCTTTAAGGTACGCAGGAGTGGGTTGGCCTGCCCTTCCTCTGTGTCAGCCTTGCAACCTGCAACCTCCAGTGTAGACACGAGCTGCGGGTGGGAGGGCAGGGCTGAGCCCCTCTCCCCTGCAGGAGCCAGACCAGTTCCCTGCCTGTGGTCTGAGGATTGGTGCTGCTGCCCTGGGCCCAGGGGCCATTCTGGGGACAGGCAGAAGCGCAGTGCAGCAGTTCCTGTCTCTGGTGGGATACACACTGGTTTGGCCATTTAATGCCCTTACACTGATGCCTCCCCACTGCAAAGCTCTAACCCACTAGCCCCACAATGACCTTTTGTCCATACAAGATTGGAGGCTTGTAAGTTTTTATCTGCTCTCCCACCTTTCTCTCACATGAGAAGGACAGAGCAGAGCAATACAGTAATAAATGCTGTGTGGGTGTTTAGACCCGAATTCATTGCCTCCTCTGTTCACCACATCCTTCTATCTGCACAGTAATACTGGTACAGTGGTGACGTCAACCACCATTTATCACTGTATTCCAATACCTACAGCCTGGGTTGTGCACAAGCAGGCTTTACCCTTACTCAGTGCTCATGAGACCCACTTGATCCCCAGCTACTGCGTGCGCAGCATCTGCAGCTGCAGTGGTGGTTTAGCCAGGCCAGCCATGGACATGTTGGAAGTCTGAAGTGGACAGTTGAGAGGACAGGGACAGGGCAAGGTAATGTTCATGCTTCCTCCAGCTTTCCCTGCTGCCACTTTGCTACTGTTTGATATCTGTGACTTCACTGTAAAGCTTTCTTGTAGCTGACGTGTCCCTTGTGCCCCTGCTGTTGTTGCTGTTGGCCTCTACTGGACAGCTAGAGAATCCTCCTGTCCCCACGTTGCTTTGGCTTTGTGTTTAGATGGTGGTGTACACTGATAATCAACTTTTTTTCAAGAAGAAAGCTCAGGTTTTCATACAGGGGGTGACTGAGAGTCTTGTACAGTTGTTTGCCTGGGTGTAGCAAAGACATTTATTTTCTCATGCTTGGAAATACTGAGGGGGCTGTTTGGTTTTGGCTTTTTACTTCAACTGAGTTCTTAAGTAGGGTTCTTTTGGGGAAGTTTGGTAAGTATCTACATTTCCTGGAGACACTTCAAGCTGTGAGCTCAGACTGCGTCCATCTTTGGCAGCTGATAGCACCATATTACCAGATCCTTCACTAAAATCATCTTTGTGTCTGTAAATGTCTGTCTGTATTGGTCATATTTCTTATACTCTGGTATATCAAAACCTTGTAGTATCATTTACATGTGCACATCTATATGAATGGCTGATCAGCTTTATTCCTGTGCTCTCACACAGTGTTCCCTAGGACACTACAGAGTTTGCAGCAGTGGTGCTTAGCAGCTGTACAATGCTTGACATTTTATAAGAATTAAACAGCTGTGTTTCAAGGATGCATGCAGCTGTCTCAGAGCCCCCGTTTCACATAGAAATTGGAATGAGGTGGTAGAAAGGACTTCTCTAATGCCAGACAGGGAATAAGTTCCTACCTCTGTTCATTGTCAGCTGCCATTCTTCCCTTCAAGTGAACATTTGCATGAGCAAGGTGCTGATGCATGGAAGCAAAGAGAAAAGTGTAACAAATGGAGGGATGTAGGAAAGGCATAGGTCTTAATCTCAGGCTGGGATTGAATCTTGCAGAGGGCCTGACTAGAGGAAGCTTCAGAACAGGGTCCGCTATCCATCTCTGTGAAGCCATGAGGCCTTTCAGCCAGAAAAGACCACAGAGGCACTGCTGCAGAGCTGCATCTTTCCCAGCTATTCTGCACATGCATCCGTGTCTAGTCATAACAACCTGGAGCACAGCCAGGAGGTCAGACACACAGCACTGGCGCTTTCCCACCACACTGAGGTAGGAGAACTGTGTAAGAAGTGAAGGGGATAAGTGCTGGACTAATCTGTATGCACTGGAAAGGGTGAGAGATGGGACAGTGGAGTCCCGAGTGAGGAAGTGTTGCCTCCTTGCTTCATCCGTATAGGCAGATCCTACTGCTTTTCTGTCTTATTATTGCTACTGTGCTCTTACTCAGGAAGCTTCCTTCTAGATTACAACCTTGTATTTTAACCTCTCTCCAGTGTGTAATGGCAACCTGTGATATCTCCGTAAGATATCTTCCTTGATGAGCTTGTTGGTTTGACTTTTTCCTGTTCAGTCCTTCCTGTACTATTGGATTGATGGTACAGACTATTCTCTGAGCAGAGGAAGGAAAATAGGGATGGCACTTCAAAGAAATCACAGTCCAGCAGCTAAAAACAGCAAAGACTTCCCTTGCATCCCTCTGGCCATTTAGGCAGGAATAGGGATAAAACGAGGGAGCTACAGAAGTATCTTGAACATGAAACACTGGGGCACTGCCATTTGCGTTCTGAAACAAGCACTGGGGCTGCAGAGCCCTCCTGACAGCCCAACCCTTCCTTCCTCTGCTGAAGAAGAGGCAGCAAGCTGCCTTTCGGCCCTGCAGGGTGGCCAGGGCTGCAGAGCATGGCGGTCATGCGGCAGTGACACTGAGGTGGGCTCTACCGCGGGCCCCGGGCCGTGGCCTGCGCTGGGTCGCAGCCAGGAGGAGGGCACAGGGGCTGAGGGGAGCAGGCGACGTGCTTTCGGGTGGGGATGGGCCTGTTTGGGCAGGTTGCTGTGCTCCCAAGCCAGGGCAGCCCTGAACGTCCTGAGCCCAACGGTTACAGGTTTTAGGTATTTATTTCCCATGGAGGAGGATGAGGTAAAAAGGCAGTGGACAAGTGCATGCATCGTGTCTCCAGGGCGAGTGACATGGCCCCAGCGGCTGATTCTTGTGTGAAATGTGCTGCAAGGAACAGGGGCCTCCATGCTGTGAAGTCACAACCAGAAGCTGCCTCAAGAGACTGCCCACCTTGAGGGCATCTGCTCTCGTGGTGCAGGTGGTCCTAGCATGAAATCAGGTGAGAGGTTCCGGATGGCAGGAGAGCACCCAAACGAGTGAGAATTTGGAGAAGGGCAGTGGAAGGATGAAAGGGAGCACAGGGTGGCTTTTGACAGTGGCCTGTGTCTCAGTAATCAGAAGTCACCAGAAATAGTGGAGGGGACAATCGTTACCCTACAGAGAAAACTTGAACTGGGACCAGAGGGGTCAAGAAAAGGCATTTCCTCAAGGAAATGTGTGGTGCAGAAGGAAGGGCTGGAGTGTGGGGAAAGAGCTCCATCCTGCCACTCGCAGCAGGAGCCTGGGGGCCTGTGCCCAGCTGCAGCATGTGCTTCACCTGCACAGTGCCTTTGGCAGGAAAGGAGGGGCAGCAGCATCCCGGCTGCTCCCACCGCAGGCCTGTGGCCACGAGGCGTTTGTGGCAGCTCCCGGGAGCCTTGCTGATCTCATCTGGACACTGGTGCCTGAGAGCAAGGCTCAGCCCGTGCGGGGCCGCAGGGGCTTTCTGGGGGCTGCTAAATTTATTTTGCTTTCATTGTTTGAGTAACCCTGGGAAATTCTTCACCACCACAAATGTTCCGTGGGTGGGAGAGGTCTCGCTGGCGTTCTCTGCCGAGTGACAGTCTGCAGCTCACTGCTGGTGCTGGGGAGGTACGAGGCAACCAGGACCTGCTCCTGCACCTGGGTCACGGCACCCAGTTTTGGAGTCGATAAAGGCTGGGAAATGGAGGGACTGGAAGCAGCCTGAGGAGAAGGATTCCCAGTACTCGGCAGGGAGCTCATTTTGAGTCTTTCTGTGCACATCTGTGTGTTTCTGTAAATGTTAAATGCTGTGAAAACACAGCCTTAGTGTGTTACATGGCTCCTGGGGTTGGTCTTGGAGTGGAGGCTGTGGGTTGAGCAGTTATTTGTATGCAATGTTGTTTCCTCATATTGTTGTAAACATCCTGCTGTCCTTTTCTCTGTAGGTTCTCTTCACCAAAGTGCATCAGGACAGCGTTTCCCCGAAGTGAGTACACTACATCATTCTCTTCTGTACCATATGGGAACCTTTTTGGTTTTTTGACTGGTTTGCCTTGCTGGAGTCACTTAACCAGGAACTCCATGCTTATTAAACCATGGGTTGAACAAACCAATGAGTTCTCACAAGCCATGCTTATACAGACCCACAGTGACATTCAGACTATGACTAATTCACTGTACAGATATTGAAGCCACAGCAATGTCACTTCTCCTATTTGCAAACCATTTCTAGTTGCAGGAAACCACTGAAGAAAAACGGGTTAGTGCTTAACCCTAGTGCCTTCCTGTTGCATGGATAGACTGTGGCTGAAGTCACTTTCCTGCCTTCTCTGAGCACATGCTGCTGGCAAGGAGCAGAGATTTCACTGACTTGGTTATCAGCAATTGGCAGGGCTGTTGGTCACTCTCCCTACACAGTAGGTACACACAGGATGACTTGCCTAAATCAGGCACTTTACTTTTAGACATTTAAATGAAAGCAAAATTAATTCCACCTCAATTTTTTAACATACTAGAGATGACAGAGATGAACTTTTAATTGTTTGTTTGGGACTTTTTAAGGTGTGTGGGTTTTTTGATTTTGTTTTGTTTTGTTTTCCCCCAGGACATCCAGTCAGAACCAACATGAGGAACAAACTGTGGCTCCAGAATATTTCCTTCTTCCTCTTACTCCAGTACAGTAAGTTCCCACATATCTCTCCCAGGCTGTACACCCATAGGATTTATCTTAGTGGCTTTTGACACAGGCCCTGATGAAATTTGCATGCTCCTATGTTGTCATGGGACAGCAAGCACAAGATAGGATACCAGGGGAGAAGGTTCCATGGGATAATGAGTTATGGAAGAGGCTCCATGGGTAGTAGAGGGCATACACAAGGAGCTGCACAGCTGGGCAGAGCTCAGCCTGACTGCATACCACCCAAACCCCACCTTTGCCACAGGAAAAGTTCTGGTGGTCAAGACCAGGATACCCCTGGGGCTTATGGCTGCCATTGGCATGCCAGCCAGGGACAGTGGAGTGAACCTCTCCTGGTCCAAGCTCCCTTGGCCCAGGGCCCCCAGAGCTCCAGGTACACTTACAGGAGAGGTGCATGTGGGAGCAGACCTGGGTG
>JBCJKH010056413.1:0-13178 GCA_039877255.1 Loriculus beryllinus
GTCATTCTGGCTGTTATACAAACACAGAGCTAATTACAATGATAGACTACTTCAAATTCAGATCTAAATTTACTGACAAAATGTTGAGTGATACACCTTGAGACAATGACAAGTGTAGGAATTTAAATATACACTCAGATCTTCACTACCACTGATGTCAGAGAAGCCTGGCAAAGTGAGGCACAAGGTTTGCATGAGGGGCATATCATACAGTCTGCACTAATCAAAACTCCTATTGTTACTCCGAGTCTAAGAGACTCTTATAAGGTTAGAGGCTCTTCTCCCAAGAGCTAAAAACCAATTCCATCTAGATCCACAACTTCATCCCAAGTAGTAATGGCAAAACCATGAAAGCAGACAAGCCCCTCAATCTCTTTGAAGAGCCCCTCAATCTCTTTTAATGACCTACCTACTCTGCACTTGTAATCCACAAAAGTAGCAGGAAATTAATTATCCCAATTGGTTTATTATGATCCTGCCCCTGTCAAGAGTGGAAATTTTGCAGAAAGAAAATTTTATCATCCAAAGCTTTGCTTATCATGCTTTCAAATTTCTCCTTTTTGTTTCTTGCAAAATTAAGGTTATTAAAGGACTTTACTATTATTTTGACAGTAACATGAGAATTTTGTCTTGTCTTACTCTAAGGAAAATGATTTTTCTATAGATGAAAATGCAGAAGCTTTTCCTAGATGGTTCGATAACTGGTTATATTGCATCCTGTTATGACTAATCACACTGGTTTCTGATCTGATTTTTTTTTTATAAACATTTTTGTGGTGTGTAGTTTTACTGCAATGATATTGCTTTATGTGTCAGAATACAAATTATATCTCTTTATAAAATATTTAAAATGTTGTGGGATTACTCTTTTTATATTTGATTTCCACCCACGGTGTTTTGAGGACTTCTTTATGACAAGATTTTTCTTCTTTTTTGTATATGTTGTGGAATACAAGCACTTACATTTTTCCTGTCATTTCCACTGGTGTTCTGCAATTTTTCTTTCAAAAAGATAAACCTAGAAAACTTTTGGCAGTAAAGGTAGGAAATTGTCTAGGGTGAAATCTGGGAAGTGAAATGAGAGGATTTAAATCAAATCCTAATTTGGATTAAAACACTGCTTTAATGATATTCCAAACCTGCAGTTTCGATTTTACATGTGTTCAGCTGAAGGGAATGTTATTTCCATGACAAGTGTTTTGATCCTGCCATCTATAGACTAGGTGCTAAATGCATGTTTATCTAGTGGTTTGATTCCTTTAGAACACCCAATGTATGCATATCTACTTTGAAGAAGTAGTTAAATAAGAAGAAGGTAGATTTAGATGAGATATTAGGAAGTAATTCCTCACTATGAGGGTGGTGAGATACTGGCACAGGTTGCCCATAGAAGCTGTGTCTGCCCCACCCCTGGATGTGTTGAAGGCCAAGTAGGACAGGGCTTTGAGCAACCTGTTCTAGTGGAAGGTGTCCCTGCCTAAGGTACGGAGTTGGAACTAGACGATCTTTAAGGTTCCTTCCATCCCAAACCACTCTGTGATTCTATGAAGTAATGTATTTATTAGTGTTATTTTCTATTTAAGGATTTCAATGTGATTTTCATATTATAAAAATAGTTACTACTCCACCAAATGGATGAAAATTATCTCCTTTTTTTGAACAGAAATACTAAAACCCTGAATAATTTATTCAACAGGCCTAAAATTCCAGAGGAAATATGAAATACTCCTAGTAACAGCACAAAAACTCAAAACTCCAGCCTTTACTCTAAAATCCATATATACATGTATGGCTTTTTATTGCATTTGAGCATCTAATAATGCTTAGTGATTTCATCACATAGTTCCTCTGTAATGTTAGCAGTTCCATTATCCTCGATTTATAAGTTTAAAAGTAGTATATGTGATTTAGACGAAATATAGGCACCTGAGCTAAAAATTAGATCTCCAAAACTATTGCACTTCTGTGTCTTGTCTCTGGAGGCATCTGATTGCATTCACTTTGGGCCTGATCTTGATTTCTTTCCACTATTAAAAATAATGATTTTTAACAGAAGACAGCTGCCTGATAGCGTTTTATGGAGAGAAAAATAGAGTAGCAGGAAAGCTAGTCAGCAAAAAGAGGAATTCCCTCTTTTTGGCTTGAAACATATTTCACAACAGAAGATTCTGGGTGTGGACCCCGTGTGGGTGATAATAACATTAGCTGCCTAAGGAGGGCATCTGAGCTTTGAAGAGACAGGTTTTAAACCAGTTCCTTTGTTTCTGTATCATTATGATCAGACTACTTAGAGCTATATTTTTCCCTCGGCTGAGCATACTGTTTTTCTGCAACTTCCCAGTGACAGCCAAAAGTTATGTGTATGTGTACAACTGCAGGACAAAATTACAGAAGTACTTCCGTAAGTACAGAGAAATATCCAAACCTGAATTATTGTTGTGGTGGAAATTAAGTCTGTTCTAAACTTCTGGTTGTTCTTTGGGCAGACTTCAAGACTTACAAACTGCTTGACAGAAACACAAACCAATTCTCTTTTTTTTTCTGAAAAGCAGTACTTGCCAGCGAATACCGGTTGGAAACAAGTACAAAGTCTGTGTGACCTGAGAAAGTTCACATAAACCCAGAGCCTTTCTTCTTTTCTTAATCATATTTTCTACTTCCCTTAAATACTATTATGAAAAAAGCAGCCTTTAATGCTGAATTAATGTTCCAAATATTCCTGAGCATTGAGGCATTGTTTCAATAGTTTTCAGGTATAGTTACTGCAAAAGATGAGAAAATGCCAATTAGCATAATGTAAGTCAACAGAGCATGTAATATGGCAGGGAAAAGAGTATAACTGAGTAATAATGTAGAGGTGTCTCCAAGATAGAAGAACCCCCCACAGGCAGCATTATCCCATTCTTTGTCAGACTGGCCATTGGACTGCAGAAGAGCCAGCACGATAATAGATAATGGTAGAACATGTGCCCATGTGAACTATTGCAGTTGACTGCAGCTGGATGAACTAGGTAAGCCATGCAAGATTTGTTTGTGTGTATTAAATATTACACTGTATGGTTTTCTGTGAGAAGTTAAGTCATGTTATCTCCCTCTCCATCTTCACTGGAATGAGTCTGGAAAAACTGTTCTCTATTGATCCTTCCACATACTTTGGATAACAGTAAGTATGAGGTACTGTATGGAGTATAGTTACAAATAATTGTTTGAGGAGTGGAAACACTGCTTGCAGTCAGAGACTTTAAAATGCCAATTTTTCAATCTTCTCACTTTTTTTTTCTTTTAACAACAAAGCAAATTCGCAAATTATTTCCCCTTGAGTATACAAATGCCTTTGCAGGCAGAAATTAAAAATTTTTAGCAGATAAGAATTCATTACACAGCAGAATACAATATAAGTGTCCAAGCAGTACAACGCCCACATTAGTTAGGTCTTTGGAGAAGATAAGACTGTCTTGTGCAGATTCCCTCAATGATGCCACTAAATGGCACTGGTGGCTGTAGACTAGTGGAGAGCAGCACAAACTGGTAACAGTTTGAACTGGAAGTTGCAGGATAGAAAACACAGTGTATCTGCCAAAGATAAATGCACACAATTATCACTTTTTTTTTTTTTAATCACTTATTTCATTAGGATACGTGTCTCAGTCTTCCTTCTGATGAGCAGATGTAAGTCAAATGCATTCTATAAAACCTACTTGAACAAGTTACCTAGAAAAAGTGGTGGACGTCAGATTTCCTGAACTGTTCAAATGCAAACTAGCTTCTTTTCACAGTTTGTCAGTTTCTGAGAAGTAACTACAATGCAACTGGACAGTTTATTTTAAACTGGAAATTGAGCTACGTAGTTACCTTGAGAATCATGAATTCCTCAGGCTGCATTACAAATTTGATAGGCAGAAAAATAATCCTTTCACCTCATTCTGTTCAACACACTTGAGAAATGGACATGCATTGTTTTCACTGTTGCCTGCATTACAGCTACATTAACATTATTTTATAAACAAGGAATTCCCCATCACCTTGTTTGGGCTATATATAGGAACAGGGAAAATGCTTTGGAAGTCAGATTGAAAAGAAAAGGAAAATATTACAGTAGTTCTTGAGAAATAAAATAGTGATATATTGTAAGAAGGTGTTTCAGAAATGTAGAAGAAATAATGAGAATGTGGGCATGCATCAGTGCAGGGGAAAAAGGCACAACTGAAGGTAAAGCTGTCTACCATGAACACAAAATAAAAGGAAATCAATGAGTTTGAGGAGTGAGAAAATCCTTCTGCTCATTTTCTGGAATCAGTGAGAAAATTTTAAAGATATAGCTAAAAGATGGAAAGTGATATCTTAGAAAAGTACAGAACAAAAGCAGGAAAGACATGTTCAAGTTGAGAAGTAGAATTAAGAATTACTAGAATTGCTCTGCCTTTTATTAAGATATTCATCCTTATTCAACATTGTGTGAAGTCTCATCCAAAAGCATATGTAGATCATCCAGAAGCACATGTAGACCTTCACAGAATCATAGAATAGTTTGAGTTGCAAGGGACCTTCAAAGTTCATCTAGTTCAACCCCTCTGCAGTGAGCAGGTTGGTATTATATTTCTAGCTCATATATAATTTTCTATCATTACTAATACCTTTTCTTTGTCATGAAACAGTGTTTCTGGTCATAAATCCTCAGAAATATCTGCTTGTTTCCTTCAGAAATTAATATTACTAATCTTTGTCCATTGTTTCAGATCTTCATGTCCCTGCCATCAATGTGTACAGGAAATGTGTGCTATGTTCAAAACCTGCAGACTTTAATTAAGAATTTTTTTTATCAGCCCCACTATGTTTAATATGTTTTGGTTATTAATAAAAAAGAAGTACTGAAACTCATTCTGGGTTGCAAAAGAATCCCTTTTTCTTGGGAGCTGCAACTAAGCCATTACGCTTTAGGCTGCAACAAACAGCATAATTGCATATCAGATGACTCGTACTTGCCTTTCGGATTTACACAGACTCCTAATTTAGTGCAGATTGAGATCATATATGTGATTGTACATTCATTGTCACAATAGAAAATCCTTGCATGGTACATGGTCTTATTCATTTACAGACTCACAGAATAGCTGAGGTTGGAAGGGACCTCTGGAAGTCTTTTGGTCCAACCCCTGTGCTCAGGAGAGGGGTTCATTAAAGGTTTTTGTAGACACATGAAGTAGAAACACTTCTGCAAGGTCTAATCAAAATATATAGGCTTTAGTTTTCAAAGAAAAAACATAAATAAGAACCACATGGCTTTCAGACATGGGGCACAGACTTCCCTCAAGAACCTGTAGGCCTGCAACCAGCTTGAAACACATAAAAGAATAGCAGTAGCACAGATTTTGGGACAGATACTATACTTGATGCAAACAGTAATGTTTAAACAAACAAATTGCAAAAAGGTGCAGTTTTAAAAGACTGCCAAATGTTTCTACTGCACCACTGAGACGCTCAAGCTGTATTTTACAAAGACACCCATATTGTAACCTCATTGCTAACAGAACCATAAAGTAGGTCAAGGTTGTTGCTGAAGTGTGACTTTCTCACAGTGCTTGTCTCCACCAGAAGCCTGAGGATCTGTCTCTCTAGGTATTCCAGGCTCACCCTTTCACTATACAGACCAAAATGAGATTACTTGGGTCCACTAATCAATACAGAAAGATCAGTTACTAACTTTTCACAGCCACTTCATACTAAATTCGAGTATTCAGTTCATTGGTTTAAACACTTTGTGCCATTATACACAAATTAACCTAAAAGAAGTCTATTAAAGATTCAAATGTCATTTATATTGCATGTAAGTACGGATGATGCTACTGGTTCAGACAATGATGCATCTCATCTAATACCCCATTTCTGGGAGAGGTCTATGGCAGACAGCAAGAGAGGAGCCCAAGCCCAGGACAAACAAATGGTGGAATTTTTCTTCTAGTGAGCAACAACTTGCAAATGTAATTTCCTGGGGCAGAGGTGGTAGGATTTGCCAACTTGACCCTTATCTCTGCTGTAAGTCAAATACATGGGCTTGCCCTACACTTAGCAAAACAAACTGTAAAGATTTCAAAGTATTCCACACACTTAATTACAAGAAAAAAAAAAAGTTGATGTCACTGTTGATGCAAATTTGGATATGGGAATAAAATTATCCTGGTTTCTAATATGTCTAAAAGAGAGGCAATACCACAGAAATTAAAAGTTATGCTTTTTTCTATTTCATTATTTTACCTTCTATGCAACAGGAAAAAAAAAAAAAAAAAAAAAAACACAACAAAACACCACCCCATGAATTAAGTCTCCTGGATATTTTAACATACTTAAATTGTTTTCTTCACAATCTTAAAAATAACCCAATACTTTCTCTGGGGTAGCAGTGATTAATATGACTAGTCATGGATGTCTCAAACTATATAGGAGGAGTTACAAATAAAATACAGGGAGGCCAATTAAGATTCTGCTCTAAAAAATCGAATATGCCATTACCAAAACAGTGTGCAGACATGAGAAGTATTAATGTCTAAATGGCCCAAAAAACTATAGATAATGTCTTTGCTTTTACTCATTTCCTTCATATTTATTTTTTTTGCATACATTTTTGTGCAAGTGTGGAATAGGTGACATAAATGATGCAACCCATAATGTTTGAATAAAGAAAAGCTCTGGTCTTCCATCATACTAAAAAAACAAACAGAACAACAGCAAACCCTTCAGTGCACTCAACATTAATTCATAGATTAAACTAGATTTCTCTTTTTTCCTGTGAACAGCCATATTTAATACTCAACATAGATAACGCAGCACAGTGGGTCTTTCTAGAACTAGGTATTTCTTGAAAGCTATTTCATCTTATCTCTGTCAGCAGCAATATTGCATATTCGAAGAAAAATTTATAAAATAACCTATGATTTTAAAGATCAGTGATGATGGCACACATACATCTCAGAATCTGAATTCATCAGACACTGAATGAAAACTTACAAATTTTATAGATTTCCTAAATATATTCTGTTAGTCCAATAAGAAAATGCCTGATCTTATTTTTTTTCACACTTTCAGAAGTCATTTGACCAAGCGAATGCAAATGAAACCTACATTCATTTTGGTCCGGAAATATCTTGCATGACTGTGAAAGCAGTGAACATGCAAAACAAGATTAACAATCCTGGTAATTAATATTTAGATTTCATGGCAGCAATTCTCAGTAGCATCCCTAAAATGCTTCCAAGTGTACCTGCTCTAGTGCAGATTCTTTCTAGAAAAAGTAATACTACTGCCTTTTGGGGGTTTCACAAAATAACCTTTGATAAGGGGAGAGGGGGGCTATTTGCCTTGTTTGATTTTGTATTTATGACAAACACTGAATTCACTCATCTCAGCCAATACAACTGTTCTTTATAGTTTTTGGTTTGATTTGGATTGAGTTGAGGTAGGTTTTTTTTACTGTCATAGCATTTTATTTCATATTAAGGAAATAACTCTAGTCACATGTAAGTCTCTAGCTTGTATTAAGAATACATATTAAAAAAATCACACCATCTCACTTTGCACCAATCTTTGTAAATAACATACAATGTAACTCTTTCAGCACAGTTTCTAGTAACAGGTGCCATACTTAAATAAATAAATAAATACACAATTACAGATTCACACCAAGCCCTCTAGCAGTTTGAGGCCATCTCATTTTGGTACTGATTATTTCAATTCACCATTTCCCATCAAAGGTATTTCCATGTTTCCCCATTTCTTCATTCAAAAGTACTCAATTAAGCAAATAATGGACTCAAGTAATGCCTTGTCTATTTAAAATGAAAGATCTTACAATATTTTCAAAAAGTAACAACACAACAACCTTTATCAAACCTTTAGATGTAAAATTATAAATGAATGCTGCTAATTACTTCTAATAAAATCAAACACTACATACTGTTCCTTTCACTTACTTGAAAGTGGCCTGAAAATTTTTTGAATTAACCAATACAGAAAAAATTTAACTAAAATTTACACCAAAAAAAAAGCAAAATAAATTGACATTGCTCTTATCCAGAACATTTAATAATTTTCTTTTTTTTTTCTTGCTTTTCGGGTATGAACTGTGACTGTCATGTTTGTGGAAATTATAGTTCTCTTTTGGATATAAAATGACAAATTACTGCATTCATTTCTTTGTTTCTCAAAAAAAAAAAAGATTTTCCATTTACAGCCTTTCTGCTAGTAAGACAGAGATCATCAATAATAAAAATACCATTTTCTAAAATAAATGCACAGAGATATATTTATGATGTGATAATAAAGATTTAATAAAATGAATGCATTGGAATTGCAAATTACAATCAAAAAATGTGATAAAAATTTCTCAACTCTTACAATTCCTGCATACTGGGTATCAGCTACCTCCAGTAAAGTCTGGAGCTGTGTAATACAAAATAGAAATATTTAATTATACAGGGAAATTAAATAAAAATAAAACCTCAAAGGAAGACTCCAGTGTAATGCAAGATATAATCTAATTACAGAGGAGAGTAAGTTATTAAAAGTGAAGTATTTTGCTAATAAGGAATAATTAAGAAGCAAGCAGATAAACATAGTTCTCATCTCTTTGAGTAAACAGACTTTTACTGATGGAAACAACAGTAAGACCCTGTCTGTTGTGCAAAAGAGAAATCTGAAGAAAGGTAACTAAATATAGGAATAGAACAACTTCAGTTTATTAACATTGAATTTTAATTATTACTTGGTTTATTTCTTTTAATTACAAAAAGTGTGAAGAATCTTCACACAAATATATTTGCTACTCACCTTCTGCCACTGCCTAGTAGAGGATTCTTGAACACTTTTTTCTGCACTTAGTGGAGAAACAAATGATCCGTTGACGTCAGGGGAACTGAAGTAATTTTCACACTGCTTCATAACAGTTCAACCCTTCTAGTACTGCCACATAGCATACAGATTTCACCCCAAAGAAAACATTGAATGCTAGAAGAGTCTTAGCTGGGAAAAGGAGAAAAAACAATCCAAACCCAGTTTTCTTAATTCTTTTGGCACTGAACTCTTTTCCTACAGTGGGATTATGCCAACCATTCTTATCTTAAATCCCATCCTTATCTTAGGTTGAACCAGGCTGACTTTGGCCCACATTAGTACATTTACAACGGCAAATAATTAACCTTGTAGTACAGCTCAAAGTTACAAGCCAAATGTTTGGTTACATCTTTAGAATTAATTTTCTAGATTTGATTTATTTCTTTAGACTTCTAATAAAGTTATTTATCAGAAATATTCTGTTAATAATTTGTTTTGGTGATATAAATCTAACAGTTTCCTTTCAAGCCTACTTTGTAGCTACAGCAAAGGTCCCACACCACTTGTTGATTTGAATTAAGCATGTAGTAGTAGCTCCAACTATAAACTCTCTAACTTTTGAGAGTTCCTCAATCTGACTAATAAACTTGTGATTTAGTATTTGCTCATCAATTATTTGTGCACACATATAATTAGATCAAGCACTAGAATTCAGATCTTCCAGGAAATTAACATAAGAGCCATCAGTATACCTTTTCTTAATACTCCTGAAGGACTTTATTATGTAAATGATGTGACCCACATTATTATACCAATGCAACTGTACTGGCAGCATTTATTGATGCTGTTTTCAAATGGTTATTAATAGAAGAATTGGGCTGCTGCACAACTTCCAGGAATATAAAACAACAAGAAAGGATACAAAAATACCTCCCAGTCTGTGCACTCTTTAATATCATACAGTAACTGCAACACAGCCTTTACAGTTTTAATAAAATAATTGACACCTCTGGCTATTAGATTTTCTCCAAAATACTGATTTGCATTAACTTGGTTTTGAAAGCCTAGCAGACACACTTGTCATTAGAAAATTCAAAGAGAGACGAAAAAAAAAAAAAAAAAAAAGAAAAAAGGAAACCTGTGGGTATTTTTCAGTTTCAGATATTCTGGATAATAAAAACATGCTTTTATGTAAGTCATGTTCTGTATAATGCTCTGATCTCTTTCTGGATTTGCTGCAAGATTCTGGAAAGAGTGTTATACCTTACTGTGTTTTAATTTATCCATATCTTGGTATTAATGATTTTTTAATACGGACTTTCCTTTGTACATTCTGTTCTGAAGAGTACTGTAGCCAACACAATGTTTATAATTAGGAAATGGCTGTTCCTTTGCTGTAATGGTCACAAATGTTATAGAAATCACTTCCTATCATGTATCCCCACACAGGAAATAAAGATTTTAGGTATGGACTGCAGCAGGTACTGAAATCAAAATCTTTTCCCAAATAACTCTTTCTTTCCCAACAGTGGCATAATGTCCTGCTGTTCTGTCTTGTGTCTCTTCCATGAGGATACTCTTTACTGGATTTGTATGACATAAGTGCATAAAACCAGCAGCATCTTCATATCATAATACATATTTCATACAAATTTTGAGTTGTTTGAGAAATTAATATTTATAAAGATCATTGGATGGTATGTTCCCTGTGAAAACTGCAATGTTAAAACATTGCTGATTTTGAACTTTCACAGAATGAATAGATATGAGCAGACTCTGAAGAACAAAAAAAGCTATTTGATTCACGAAGCCTTGATCTCAATACTGTTTTACAGGCTAATCGCATTCAAGAAGTATGCACCAGCAAGCCTCCCTTAAAGTCTAAAATGAGGGGCAAAATGAATTGTGTCTGAAAACCAGTGTGATTTTTTTTTTGCATCTCCTGAAGTTTTTCTACTTCATGAAGAACATTTGAAAGCAATTGAGTCAGTTAAAAGCAAAAGCAAAAACAAAAATAAAGAAAATAGGAACAAACATCATATGAAAAAAAAACCAACATGGAAATCAATGAAGAGTCACTGAAGGCAAATTCTACTCAGAAAACATGAAATTTTGTTTCAGGGTCAAGCATAATAGTTTTTCCAAGCCAAAATCTTCTCTTATATTCTTGTGTCTAACTGCACTGTCGGAGATATAACTACTTCTTCAAGTTTCTCAATCCTTTTCATTGTAAATAACAACCAAATAAATCAAAGAGTTGAGCATGTATTCAACACCTGGACATCTAGCTTCTTGCCTTTTTTTAAGCTAAACAGAAGAGAAGAATCTCCTAATGTTGAAAATTTCCCCTTTTCTGAGAGGATAGCACTTGCTTTTTTTTTTCTTCTTTCTTGTATTTTTTCCCCTCTGTAGACCTGTATTTGTCTGAAATCCTTCTGTTTTCTTCTTTCAGGTATATATTTTCTTCAGTCTGATGCAAACCTCTTATTATTACCATGAAAATGCTGTGAGTCATATCTTTCTTCGCCAGAAGCAAAGAAACAATCTTGCATCAGTCCCTACCCTAGATTCTTAAAAAATGTGGGCATTATATACCAAATATATACAATTATTCAGATTAGTTCTAGTTCTACAGAAAATTCATCATTCTCAACTTTTTGCTAGAAACATTTTCAAGAAATTTCCCAGAAAGTCAGTTACATTTAGAAAGTATATCCATCTTTGATGTAAACTGGGGTCCATGATTTGCAGCAATGGAATATTTTTTTGAAATGTTATCTATACATGGGAAATGTTGTTACCTGCACTTCTGTAACATAACAAAAAAAGCTAGGCACCATTTTCAAGCCCTCCAAAATGTATAGTGACCCTCTCTACACATGCTATAGATTTCTCCACCTGAATAGCAGAACTTCAGTACTTAGGGACTCCTTGTCTGCAGAGACTGCATAAGACTGGGACACCAGATGGAAATAAGCTGGGGCAGACAGAAGGCTCTGCTGAGAACTGCACAACAATAAAATTATGCGTTCTGCTTTCCTGCTAAAGCACTTAGATTCAGAAAATTAATATATATTAGAAAATGTGCCAAAAAAGTTATAGCTGATTTTGGTAATTAAAAAAAAAACCAAACAAAAAAAAAAAAAAAAATCCCAACCCCCCAAAACCTCCAACTTAATTGAATTATCTCTTCATCTAGAGATTTGAACACAGAAATTTCTAAAGTGGGAACATTTGAATTAATCTCAGTATAACCCTATTACATTACATTGCTTCAAAGTTTAGAAAGTACTCAGTTTAGCTATCCCAAATTTCACCACACCAAAAATGCAACAATAAAAACAGTGAAGTATTGATAAATCTAATTAAGGTAATGTATAATCTATGTTCAAGGGAAGAGATAAGGATACATTCCTTTCCTACTACAGTTACTCTATATTTTTAGTACCTGTACAATTATACACACCAGAAAAGGTCTGTAAAGGATCAAAAGTTCATCTGACCATCTGAACATTTTGAGATGTTGTTTTCTAGACCTAGATGGAGAAACTTGTTTATATACAAAGAAACAAAATCTCATCCTACACTTTCAACCTACTTGAAGAGTAGTACAAGAGCTAAACTTGCTTATGAGAAAGCAGGGTGACATGAGAGAGGTTAGGTTACAGACCACATGCCTGATGTAAAGTTTTTACACTCAAGGGGCTGCTTTCATACATATACAGTATGTAACAATTTCAGTAATCTACTGTATCTTATTAAAACAAAACAAAACAAAACACTTTAAACACTAAAAAAATAACAAAAAAGTGTTTTCCTACCACAAAAAGTCTCAGTTGAATTTAGAAGAAATTTCGTGTTGGATTTTTGTTGTGGCAACTCCTTTAAAAAAACAAAACAAAACAAAACAAAACAGAACAAAACAAAACAAAATACCAACATGGCATTTAATTACACTCACTCAGGTAATTGTCTATACGGCAAGAACAGTAGCTGATATAAACTGTATAAAAGACATCTGTCTGGAAATTTTCCACTTAATCCTTTCATTCTGCTTTTAGAAGAAGTCAGAATAACCTTGTCAAATAAAACTGGCTGTCATATGTCATTACAGACATAATCTTACCCCCATTTAATTTCTTCTCTTGAGCTTTTTTGTGTTCTGTTTTCAGAAAATTAAATCTATGATTTGAAAAGAAACCCAACTTAAATGTCTTGAAATAAAGGATCTATAATTTATTCAGTTACAAAACTATTTGCCACAGGACAATTTTTGAAGCAAGAAAAGAGCAGAGGATATGTCACATGTCATTCATTAAATAACTTAGAATTTCAGTATAAATAATTATATATTT
>JBCJKH010056413.1:13278-23770 GCA_039877255.1 Loriculus beryllinus
AATCTCTGTAGGATGTGGGAGTTAACAAAATATAAATAATTAATGCATATCAGAAAGATCTTAGTATTAAGTTCAAATCTAAAAAAGGGCTCATCTTTCCTATGAATAGTTTTCCATTTCCTGTTTGTTCAGAGAAGATACTAAGCTTATATTTTAGTCATGCTGAAGGATTCAAACTGATTTAGAATAGATTTGCTTTAAAGCAAGCAGACAGTGTCTATATTATGAGTTCTGTATTTTTTTTACAGCTCCTTTCCTGCACAGCACATACTCATCAATCATATCGGGAAGCTGACTTATATTCTTCACACTTTGCCACTAACTGGATTACAGAGCTGGAAATCTTACTCAAAGTTTAAAATGTGATAAAAGTAATCAAATTGTTCTAGTCAAATTCTAACTGTGGTGAATAGATGGCACTAATTACCTTTTCTTATTATGCTACAAATGTAGTTTACTCCATCTTTATTCATGAAGTAGTATCATATAGCCCACCAAGGGGACTGCAGCAGTATGTAATATTGGCATATTTGTTTTCTTCTTGCTTTTCCTCTTCATCAGTATTCTGGAGGTGTGGTTTTAGACTGAAATGTAGCTTTCTCATGTCTTGGTGTAATTACTGCACCCTGCAGATTTCTGAAGTTGAATTTATAGAAAAGAACTCAAAGAACTCCAGTAATAAAAATGGGTGGCAGATTTACTGGTGGCAGTTAGTTGTCTTTTTTCCCTTTACCATTTTTAGAAGAGTCCGAGTGTACACAAGTGACATTCGTAATGTGAAGGTAATTGATCTGAATTTGGGTTTAGGATGTTGTAAAATGACACTAAACTTAACAAGGTTAACTTTGCCTTATGTAGGAGTTACCAAGCTAGGAACAATGAAATCTACTAATTCACAGCTAGCAGAATATTTCTGGCTCAGATGCCATTCTGTAAACTCTCTATTTTTTTGCATAGCCTATTGCTGAAATGTTTGTTTGGTTTTGTTTTGGTTTTGACTACAAAACAGACAAGGAAAAAGCATTCTAGCTGTTTCCTTCCTTCTTCTGTTTGGAGAACCTTGCTTTCTTAGGAACAAGCTTCCAGTCAAAAATGTCTTGAAAAATCATTGTCTTTCTGCAGCTGAAGTATTTGTTAAAGAAAGCTTACAGAAGATGAAGCTTCAGTGCAATTTCAGTACCGGCTTTGTTTCCAGACTTGCATTTTATTTGATTTTTCTGCAGTATTCAAAGGTAACAAATGCCTATATTATGAATGTACTGCTGCAACTTTTTTTCCTAGATTTAGGAAGAAAATGAGAGAAGATGACAGAAAGGATTATCCACCTTTCCTCTCTCCAGAAAAGCCGACAGAATTCATGCTTATGGAACCTGAATATACTGTACTACTATTGGATAATTCCTCAAGTAAAAAGGTTAGGAAATACAACTTTGTGTAAAGACTGTTTCATCTAAGTATGTTACCCCTATAACTGCACTGGCACTGGGGCACAAAGGATTAGTGATTCAGGGAATTTGCACCATAAGCCTTCTCTCATGCTCCTATGGAAAGGAGATAGCTGCAGTGGGGAGAGTCAATTTATAAGATCAGACTATTGGACTAATTTAGAACTTGATTTTCAGGTAACTAAAGTTTTAAAGCTGGCAAAAGGATAATAAAGTCCAGTGTTCTTCCCTTTATTTTTAAAAATAACAAAACACTAAACTCCAGTATTTTATGTATAAATCCAGAACTTTACTGGAAGCTTCCAGGTAACTACCATTAGCCATTTCAAGGTGACTGCTCATGTCCTATTTTACATTAGTGTTTATCCTTTTTCTGCCTAATGAACAAGGAAAAAAAGAAACAAATTCAGCTTTCAGATGAAATCTCAACTCTATTTCTAAGCAATTAAGCCAGAAAACCAATTGTCATTTTAAAATAAGCCTTCACACTGAAAAAGGAAATCATAACGTTGACCAATACTATATGATTTGTGCCAGCTTCTGAGTGATATTATCTGAGATACACTTTTTATGTTTGTATATTTTTCAAAATGGCACTCAAGGAAGAAAACATATGTGAGAGTTAATTCCTATCTGAATAACAATTAACTGCCTGTTGCACATAGGCTTTGGGTCCAGTTAGTACTACAACAGGTATAAGGCACAGATCCTACCAGTTTCTCTGGAAATTTCTCTTGATACTTGGTTGCTTATGTTTGGAAAAGTCCAAGCATTAGTAGACTTCGCGACTTCGCTGTGGTAATTATGTGTTTTCAAACTCCCAGACTCTGGTGATAATATTGAAATGATAAAAAACTTTCTTTGCAGATTGGAGAAGATGTGAATGAGAATTTTAGGGCAAAACTGTGACAGAAAACACTTTAGTTGAATCTGAGGTGTCAGTTCCTTCTGATGTTACCTTCTTCTACCTGAAGACAAGAGCCTGGTCAGGCTGACACAGCCTGAAGGATTCTGAGTGCTGGATCTTGAGCTACCTTTGCTGATAACTGCTCAATGACAATAAAGAATATTTTAATGAAAAACATCTCAAATTTCTTTCCAGCTACTGCTGAAATGCAAAATAGTACATTTTGAATATATTTCCAAAATAGCTAAAAGTGAAATCAAATAATCCTATGCAGTCATTGTTCTGTTTTCTAATAAGAATTCTCTTCCATCTTCCATCTTTTTTTCAGAGGTTATATATTAGATGTATGAGGCATAATATCTAGGTTTTATTGGTCTAATACAAAATCAACACAGTACAAGCAGAATGATCACCATCTAAGGGTAAATCTACCAATTATTGCTACTAATGTAATGTTAAAAATGTCTGGAAAGTGGATCATGACTCTGACAGTGATGGAAACTTTTCATCAAGGAAGGCAGGCAGTGCACTAGAAGAAGACTTTACAATTGACAGCATGAATAGAAATGCAAATTTGACTGGAATGGTAAAGATAGCATTAATTGAAATCAAACTTACTGTTGCACATGCAGAAGTAGCTTTTAATTTCTTAAAAAATGTTTGCAATTTGGGGTCTGCATAAGAACAGTATTATTTGAAACAATTCTATTATAGCTTCTCAGCGTGAAGAACTTCTTGAAACTGTTGTTGTTAATGTCTGGGAAAATATCAAAAATAACAGAGAAAGAACCACTGAAATCACAAATGCCTTTCAGAGTGTCAGCAATAGTACTTCAAAAGTCTGACTGCTAGAGGAAGGCAATGTTGATTTCTAAGACTCAGTAATCATTAAATGTATGGATCCAAAGTTGAAAATCCCCACAACTTTTGTCATGATTCCCAAGTATTTTTGTTTCTTTTGAGCAAACAATTTAAAATTCAGTTAGGATGGCATATTTCTCTTTGTGGTTTGCCTTCAAGGGAATATCAGCATTTCTAATAGTTGTTAAGAGCTACACAGCTGTAGTAAGTGACTGGATGCTTGATTACTTTTAAGACAAGAATGGAGCTGCATTTGGATAATATAGGTATACATATATAAAAATATATATATATTTTATATATATATATTAAAAATATACTACAGTACACATCTGTTGTACTGTGCAGGTTATCAAGCCTTTGTACCTGATAGGTAGTTTAAACCTTCACTTCTGGGAAACATCATTGAATCTAGAAGCTAACAGAGAAAACAAGAATATGCTCCATATTCTAGCCAATTTCTCAGCTTGTAAACTACAAAAAAAACCCACAGCAAAACCCCAGAGTCATTGCCACTTGATCTTGAAGGGTTTTTTAATAAAATGTTACTATCTGTTTTTTCTCATCTCCAAAAGATTTTTATGTTACTGGATTTATTTCATTTTCTGCATGCATACAGCACTATTGAGGATAATGAAAGTATGATTGTCTTCATATTACACAGTTTGAAGGATTTTGATATATTGTCCTTGTTGTTGGTTTGTTGGGGTTTTTTATGAGGGCTGTATTAGGACAGTGTTATATTTTTAAGTGTTATTACTCAAGTTCTTTAGGGACTCCTAAGGTAAGTTGATTCATTTTGGATCTCTAGTAGTATTTCAGTGAATTAGTAGTATTTGCATTTGTCACAGTGTCCTAAATATTTTGTATTTTTTAACTGTTGTGTTAATGGTCTTGGATTTGGTGAATTTTATGATATGATGCATTTGTTGAAAGAGAAATTAGAGCAAAGACTGGATGTCATTAGTTCATCATACATGACAGCTCAACTGAAAGCACACCAAGACAGAAAAAATGGGCAGAGTTGTCAACTCAGCGGTAAAGAGTGGTTTCCGAATCTGACTTCCTCTTTTGATTTGCACAAACCTAATTACTAATGCCAGATGAGACCTCTTACTCTTAAAAAAGAATTTCTTTATAGAAAACCATGAGGATTGCTGGAGGTTTGAAGATCTCATAGAAATCTAGATAAGAAACATCTGTGTGAAAGATATTTTGTGTTAACAGATTCAAAAAAGGATTCTAAATGTCTCATAGCATTGTATTAGGCTGTGGACTAATGTCTATATTAAGTCACACTGCTATAAATTTCTTAAAACATTTAATATTCTTTCTAGTCATTATCTGAATGCAGCAGAAAAAGAAATAATTTTTCCTAAAGTAAATGGAGTTGCAGAAAATTTAAATATATTTTTACTGTTAAATTGAAAAATAATTTCACTGTAAAGGACTTCATAAATGACCATATTAGATAAAATGTATTATATTAATTATGCTATGTGCTATTCCTATGAAAAATATTTTAATATTTGTAAAATAAGCCCCATTTGAACACTACAAATGCAGCTTCTGATACTGTAATTAGGTGTACGTTACAGAAATCTGTATTTTTCCTAAAGACACCAAACAAATTAAACTGCTTATGTGACTGTCACTTCATTTTTCATTGGCTCGGGGGATGCTGTCTCTCTGCCAGTACCATGCACTTCAGATGGAAAAGTTGAAACTCCTGTAACATTTTGAATTTTGAATAGCAAGAAGACAGAGTTGAAACTTATAATAACATATGTGAGTAACATAAGGTGGAGAAAGCAATCTGCATGCCTCTCTTTCAGGAAGGTTGCTCACCAGCTAAAAGTTCTCTGCTGTCATAGTGCTCTGCTGGGTGCTGTATTTGAGCCTCATACTTCTAAACGGGTTGGAATAGATAAGATCAGCTGTGCTGCCTACTAAAGGAAGTACTAAACCTGTGAGTATCTGTAGCATGAAATGTTAGAAAAATGTATGTGACAACACAGATTGTGGTAGATGATGTCATTTATTTACAAGAATGCAGCAAAATCATAAAATACAACTAATTCCCACTCAGCTTTAAATCTCTGCAAAAATTAGCTGATAAAAATGATAAATGATTGTTGTCTAAAGAGGTAGTATGCTAAAACTTAAAACTACATTTACCAGTGTGTTTCTCTTTTTCATATTATTTTCAGATATATTAGTTTTTTTCATGTACTTTGGTATCTTCAAGAAAAACTTTTTTTTTAAAAAAACCCTTCCTTGAGGATCCTTCTATGGTTTTGTCTATTTCCATGAAAGAAGTTTTTCACCTTTTTCTTTTCATTAGTGATGGTATGCAGATGTATCATGCGTGTCAAAATAAGAAATACTGTGTTTTTATCTCAGCTGTAGCTGTTTTCCGTTTTCTTGTATATCCCACTCCTGTATGAAGTATTTGTGGTCCTGTTTGAACTAATGGTCTAAAGGGGTAAAAGCCTTCTTTGGCTTTACTCTGTATAACGTTTGTATGCAGACCTTTTCAGACCAGAAAAAAACCACCACCAACGAAATGTAAAGGAAGATCGCTCCCTTAAAGAATGTCTCTAAATGGTAAATAAATCTTTTAGATGATCCCTCTAGGCAGAGCAAACTGTGGTAGGGATGTTCAGTTTATGTGATTGTTTGGGACATTGAGACTTTAAAAAGAAATGTGATTTCACCATTGGCAGCATTTCCCAGATCTTTTTTAATTTCTTTCCCAAGAGAAATGAGAGAATGCACTCAAGAAAATCCTCCAGTACTGGGGAAAGCCTGCAGGAAAACTTAACATATGGGTTTTAAGTGACAGTACTTGACAGACCTTGTTACCTACAAGGTGCTTCTTTTTTGTCTTTTGTTCTACTGCACAGCTGAGCTGATATGAAGCAAAAATGTCTGTTGCAACAAAAATGAGAACTCTGCTTTTTGTACGCTTGCAGGCACCCTTTTTTTTGCCCCTCTGCTCAGCCTGCAGAGACCTCTCAACAATTTCCTTACCTCTACTCCTCAAAGTAAAGCATTTGTTACCCACTGATGCTTCTATTGCCCTCAATGGCATTAAAGATCATTATTTGATCTCTAGGTGCAGTGTGCAATGTATTTTTTGTCATAGTTTTATAACATTTACTAGTCATTAAGTAGATGGCCTACAGGCTGAAATATGCAAATCAGCTAATTATCTGAGTGCTGAGATAAAATTTAATATTAACTCTTGTCTTCTCTGTGGAAGCTGTCTGGCATTGTTAGCTCCAGACCTTCAGCACTTTCAATTCAGTTATATTTCTGTGAACACATACTGTGCAGGGCCCGTATGTTCTCTCTCTGTTCGTCCTGTCATTCTTTGCAGTTTTTCTCACCTGGGTCTTTCCGACCGCTACTCTTAGTGCTAGTCCTAATTTATGGTGGTTTTATTGCCCTCTAGCGGTAACTTTTATTACGGTGGTACTCTACTACGTCAAGCTGAGACTTAACATCAAGATGGGTATGGAAAGAGGTTTTCATGGAATACAAACAGTGAGGAGCAGCCCTCACCATCACAGCCAGTTAAGGCACTGACTGTGACAGAACTGCCACAGCCACCTAGGTTTGTGCTTAAGTATGTGCCTGCAAACTTCCTAATAAGGAACCACTCCTCTGTCCCCATCCCCCTGCACGTCTATTCCTCAGAACATTTCCAGGCTGGCATCTCCCACCTTCTGGTGAATCCTTTCCATTTACCTATGTGGTGTGCCTGGTGTGCCATATCTTTCAGCAAATGCTACTCACCTCACCTCATGAACAGAAGAACAAATTTGCCACAAATTTCATTTGGTGTACGTGCTTGCTTCAGGTCACAATTACTAAATCTGCGTGTGTTGAGGGTCTTAGAGAAACAAGGCATCATGCAAGAGATAGGACTACTTTACCCTTCCTCCAGGGTTTTTCTGTTTGAACTGGTGTATATGCCATTAATTGTATGAATGCTACTGTCTGGATGTCTCTGGGTACATTACAGGATGTCAGTGTTTGCATTTCTTATTTTAGCCGCTGCTTTTGTTACAGATGTAGTGTTAGAAGTGAAATGCAAAAATGCGAATCCAGAGTTGAGTTTGTATATATGAACAGATACACCACCGGAAATACTAAAATAACTATATAAAGGAGACTAATTAAGTAGGCTGGAAGAAATAAAAGGTTATGAATTCAGAATGACTAGAGCTTTATTTCTAACCCTTCTGGTGTGTCCATAACAAAGTATAAGTATCAGTTTATTATTATATTCTGTGTTTCTGAGCTTCAGTGATTTGTGGATTAAGAAAATTCAGTGCTGGAGGTAGGGTTTTGTATATACATTTTCATCCTATTTTATTTTTCATTAAAACTCTAAAACATTTATAAATCTAATGTAGGGGTTTTTATTTTTTTATTTTTTTATTTTTAAATAAAATTATGATCTACCTGAGAAAAAAAAAGAGCAAAAAATAATATTTGCCCTTTTTTTTCCTCAAAAAGAGTGGTAAAGCTTTAATCTTTAAAATTTTGCTCTGATTTAGCAAAGGCTTAATAGGGAGTGAAACAAACAATTCCTTTTTAAATAAAAAATTCTTGCATAATGTTAAGGCCTGCAAGATGGGAACCTGCGAAACTAGAAAAACAAAAAAGGACAGAAGGAGGGTGGACAAGGAAAAATAATAGTGTGTAAGGTGGACAAATACATAAATGAACAGTTACATGGCTTTGTATGAAATATACAAATATTAAGTGCCTCATCAAGGACAGATCAAAGGCAAATGCTGTTGCTAAAATTAAGTAGGCAAACGATGAAACCTCTTTTTTATTAAGATGTGAACTGAGGCTTAAGCAGAGCCAAGAGAAAAGATCCTGGAAAAAAGGAGGTAATTTGCAATTTAAATATTCTATCAATGAATTAAAACATTAAGGGATACCAGGGTGTGGAATTCAACAACTGAAGTTGAGAAAAGGATTAAGTTACCCTTGTGAAACGTTTTAGGATGTAATGAAACACATTGGTGAACTTTGACTGGTGAACAGCTGTCAGAGCAAATTGTATGTTAAATATTTGAGTAACTGTTAAAATGTCAGTTTATGGAGGCATGAAATCCATCTCTGACTATATATATTTTTTTCTTGTACTCTAAAAGGCTTTTTAGGCCAAAAAAAGGTGAAGCATTAATAAGCTATAACCTTGTCCAGAAGTAAAATAATTTTTTGAAGTAATTTCTTTTAGAAGTATCTTTTTCACTTAAAGTACTGAAGTGTTAATCACATTGTTTTATAACAACATTAATAGACATAGTTTTTAAACCATTACTGTAACATTACTTCCTAATTTGCAAATACTTGTCTAGTGTTTATTGCTTTGTTTAATGTCTGTATGCTATGTAACATTCTTACAGTTTCTCTTACAGCTTCTTTATATAGAAATCTAATCATAGACTGACAGCATAATTTCCAAGTATATAGATGATCTACATTTTATAACTTTATTAGCTTTTTAATGTCCCTAGTAAATTTTGACTGTGTTTTGGGGATAAATTTCACCTAGACAGCATCATCTTTCCAGAACATAATTACAAAATGTTGGAGGAATGACTATACACAGATAGCATACAGAAAATAGCTAAATGCCATTATATCTGCAGGTGAGTAAGTGTAGCTAGGCAAAAAAACCCACAAGCCCTTTCATAGCAAAACCAGATAAAATAATGGATAGAAGACTAATGTTTAAGGATCCAGACTTCAAGACTTCGCAGTAACATGACAAATAATACTCCAGCCTCTTTCTGTAAATTTGAAGTTTCCACAGAAAGAACAAAATTAAAGTATGAGCACAGTGTAATTGGTAATGCTTTATTTCATTACATCTGTACACTAATGAAAACAGCAACCTTCAGTTTGAATAAACAATCCTATGCTTTGTAATAGATGTTCAGTGTGCTCATGTACATCACGTCAGTAGTAACTTAGCAGACGTTTGTGTGTTTAAAAAAAAAAAAGTAAGGTTTTCATAACATGAAAATAAACCTTAATTGCTATAGCAAAGGAATTCTAAACAGAACTTCAATATCCTCTAGTACTAGAAACTGAGCAGAAATTAAGGAGGAATTGTCAAACTGCTCCTCTAACAGCTAGGCTCCAAAGTAAATGTACAGCTCAGTGATACTTTGGACTCATCCTTTATTTTCAGGTTGTAAAAACAGTAGAAGAGATTATAGACAAGCAGCAATGAATAGCAATAAATCAGCAGTGTCAAAAAGTTTTTAACCAGGAGCTCCAAAATTAAAATAAATATCACATAGCTGAACACATATTTGTGATTTGTAAGTAACCATTTTAATTAACTTTGGTGCCTGCCTAATAGGGATTTGCAAAAACATCCAAGGGAACACACAGAAGTACAGACAACTAACTTCCACATTCATGTTGGGTAAACATTTTGAAATGCTAGAAAATGGACACATTAAATATATATAGATAAACGTGATAAAATGGGGAACAGTTAATGTATCTTTAGTAAAAGGGAGCCATATCTCACATTCATTTCTTGTATGAAAAAATCACTTGAGCACATAGACAAATTTCATATGGTTGGTACAGTATGCATTTGCAGTAAACTATTGAAAAAATTCCTTCATGAAAATTATTAGAGAGACTAAGCTGCCATGAGATCATAGGGCAGATACTTTCACAAAATCACTACTGTCCAAAAAAGGAAAACCAAGACTGGTGTAGACAAAAAAATAAAATCGCAGTGTTGTGAAGTCCCTGGTATTTCACATATTGTTTACCACGTGGTGTTCCACTATGAAATTACAGAAGAGTAAAGCTCACTGTTCGACTTAGCTATGATCAGAATTAAAAATGGTACTGGCAAGAGTAACTTTGGTAATGAACCATAGAGAATGGCTTCTACAGAAGGAGAGATTTTATAAACAAGGTTATTCAAATTTGGAAAAGGGATGATTAAGGATGGTATAATTGAAATATATGAAGTCATGAATGACAGGGGAAAAGTGATTTAGGACCTGCTATACACCATTCAGAACATGAAAGCCAGCAAGGACCAAAAACTAAATTATCAAGAAGTGTAATTGCCTTTCATATGATACATAATTAAATTGTGTAACTCATTGCTGCAGGATGTTTTGGATGCCAAAACATAAATAATTTCAAAAAGTAATTAGTTGAACAAATGGAAGAAAGTCCCATTAAAAGCTATTAAATACAACAATGTGGGTACAAC